>QWTY01032515.1:0-32456 GCA_008033365.1 Pseudorectes ferrugineus | reverse complement strand
TTTGTTTTTTTTTTTTTTTTGTTGCCAGCCTCCAGCTTCAGGAAACTCATAATTTTGACTCATAAGAGGAAAAGTTCCAAAGTGTAGGGCAAAGGATGTCCCTGCCTGGAAGACTCAGCTGGGGAGGGATGGAGCTGCAGGAGCTGCAGGAGCTGCAGGGATTTGACTGCATTGTCTTCAGGCTGAAAAGGAAGCTGAACACAGATTTCCCATTACCTAGGTAAGCATTCTGCCACTAGGCTAAGAGCTGACTACTTATTTACCTACAATTACAGTTTTGTTTCACATTTTATTGATGGCACATATAAACACATAAAATTTATTCTCTTAAGAATGTGCAAAGGCATTGGAAATGTTATAGGTATTGGTAAAAAGTGCATGTGACTGATTATTCTCATTTTTAAAACATGCAACTTGAAAATACTTATTGGTCTGGGGATAAAAAATTCTGTTTGACTTTGATGACCAATCACACAGTCCAGCTATTGAGCAAGCAGTAGCTGTGGCACAGCATTCACAAGTAAGTACACAGTCTGCAAGATGTTCCCATGCATTATTCAGTGACTAATTCTAAATAATGAAAACACTGAAATCTGTGTGTGGATTTAATATGGGGGACCAAATTAAATGTGTTGTTTAATAGAAGAAGCTGACCCAGCTCTAGTGGAGACCGGCACCAGCTGTTCAGAGACCTCTGGGTCTATGTAACATGAATTTGTTGTGTGCTAGCAACAGTAATCCAAATCCAGCAATCACTAGTGGATGGTAGGTATCATTCAAAGTGACAAAGCAGTTTCCAGAATACACAAGCTTCACCCACAGGCTACCTTCACTGTAGAGTGACCTTCTGAGTGATTTCCATTTTCCAGGTTGGCTCCTTGGGAGCTGACAGCAGCCGGCTGGGAACCTGTTGGCATGGCACCCGCCTGGTGTCTGCAGCTCGCGGTGACCCTGGCAGCGGCTGCCGGGCTGTGGGCACTCAGACTGCAGCCTGTGCCCCCCTTCACACTGCCTTTGTGTGTAGACTAGCCTGGAGTTAACTGCAACACAGAGTTTATAATCTGAATCAGTTCTTACAGACAGCTATAGGTGCTTACATGTATCAGTCTGGGGACATTACAGCTTTGCTTGCACTTGGTGGTTTTACTCCAAACTGCAGCACATATTCAAATACTGCAGGGCGATAACATTCAAATACTGCAGAGCAATAACTCTTTCATCCCTTAAGGTACCCCTCAAAGTAAGCATCTGAATAAAAACCCTTGAACCATTGAGGCAAAAATAACTCATGACCAACACCTTATTGGAATTTTATTTGCCACATTATGATCTAGAGGAGAGGGGCTAAAGCTCACAGCTGTTGTAGCAAATTTCCCTGTTGTTTTCAAAATATTCCTACTGGATGCAAGGCAAAACTTCAGGAAAGTTACTGAAGGGCCGTGGTGAATAACAGCGGATTGATATGTAAACAAGAAAAACTAGACCATGGTAAGGTGTTTGCCAAGCCATAACTTGTCATAAAGCCAAACATAGGTAAGTGAATTGAAGTAAAAAGCTGCACATACTTTTATTGATTTTTGATGCATTGTTAATTTTGTCCATGCAGTCAGTGTGTTGCTGGCTTGCAGCTGAGACCTGGCAGTAGAAAAAAGAACAATAACAAGAAATTGAATTAGTCATTTGTTTGAAAATAAGACAAAAGCAACAGTATGGAGAGAAAGGAAGGAACTTGCAAAAGATCTACTTACTGCTTTATTTTCACCATTCAGCTCCTTAGATTTAATAGTGCTTAAAATACCAGTCACAAGTCATGGCTCTGAAGGAAAATACAGAATGTTTTCTGATGATTGAGAGGTTTATTCTAAAGGCGCCACAGGAGAAGAACGTCTTAGGGGTTCAGCAGGTTTGAAATGTTGTACAAGAACTCAGAGAGAAATTGATCTAAAACATGCAGTAAATGGATTTACAAGTCTTATTGTCTACCCTGCTGAGTCGCTGCTTCCAAAAAGCTCTGAAGTGCAAGTCTGTAATAAAGGTTTTCCTTTCAGATATTCAGCCTGCACAATCTGCTGGCATTCGGCATTGATACAGGCTTTTATTTTTACTGGAAAAATGCAAGAGGCAGGTTGATGCAGATCTTCTTTTCTCAGGTTTTGGTGGTCTGAAATCATAGGTGTTTTGAAGTACCCAGATTATTTTTGTGCAAGCCCTAGGACTTTTTGGATGTTGTGGCATGAAGCACACTTTATTTTACTTTAGCTGTTACAGAGCTCCAAAATACTGTGGCTGCATAGCGGTTACGCTTTATTCAAAACACTTCAGAAATATGGATCAGTTTGTGTTTTTACTAGAACCACAGAGCTGGATGGGAAAAGCTGGGTGATTTTGTTTCCCCTTCCTCCAACCTCCAGCTTTTTCCTGCTGCAAGAAAGTATATTTGTTATCTGAATGTGTGTTGTCACAGGCTGCAGTGCCACGCAGTCACCGTGGGATCTTTTATGCCCATGCCTGTAAGAGGCATGTCAAAATGAAGAATTGTCTGCCAAGTGGTTTGATGAAGAAGCCGTGTCTGTAAATTGTATTTTGATTTGCATTATGGAGTAGGTGTGACCTTCACTTTTGGTTTGGTACTGAAACTGTTCTGGCCAGTAATGCCTTATTTGAGAAGCTATAACTGAAGGAAGGGAGTTTGGATTTTTATGGAGGAAAAAAAGGTGTCTGAGGGGAAGAGCTTGGGTTTCTGGAAAAACCTATGCTACTGCCTTTAACTGTAGGGCTTTAAGACTATTGTTGTCCCAGGAGTCTGGGTCAGAGCTCCCATGGCCGGTTTTGGAAAATTCTCAGCTGCTCTGTCACTAAAAATGTGGACAGCATGGATACCTCTTAGAAAATGTGGTATCCTGAGCAGCTCTGGCAGTTGTCCTTGCTTGGAGAAATTCACCCTGGGACTGAACAGAAATAAAACAGCAAACTCTGAGGAAGCCACAGAAATACAGGAAGGACTCATGAGTCTTCTAGAAAGGTGCAAAAAAATATCCCTTACCTCTACCCCCAAAGTTTGTTTCCTAATCAAAACAGTTCCTTTGCAACCTCTCTCCATGGGAGAGATGAATAATTTTAAGTTGAGAAGAAAAATAAAATTTAAAGTTATTCCAGTTTATTTAGGGGAAATTACAAAGGCATGGTCTATCCTTTCTTTGTGCTTTCAACATGGAGAGAGACTGGCAGAGTTCAAGGCTTAGCAGAATTTTACCTGCATTTTAGCTTGCTGAAGGACAGCCATTATTGAAACTATGAAAGTCATTCTATCAGGGTTAACAACAATGGAAATATGAGACTAGGTATGAAATCCTTAATATCAACCCCCCAAAAGTCTACTTTCATTTTGAAAAGCAGGTTTTTAAACCAAACAGACATCAAAACAAGGTGTAAAAAGAACACAGAAATGTCTGTTTTCTAAAAGGCAAAAGTTGTGAAGAAAATGTCTCCCTTTTGTAACTCTTCTATCTTCTAGTTCAAAATAGCTATGATATCTTGGGAAGAAGGGAAGACATGAGTAAACTTCAAAACAATGCAATATTTCATTGCGGGGTTTTTAAGCTGAAGCAATCAACACTTTTTCTCTCTATTTTTCTTAGCAACATCTTTTACCTCACCAGAAAGTTACCACTGTCAGATTTGGAACAGGCTAGCCTCCTTCCTAGGGGTATTCCTTCAGTGCGTCTCTAGCTTTGATGATATCTGTGATGACTTTGACTAATTTCAATTAGACTGAAACCAGGTTAGCTGTGAACCTCACTGCTCACCCAGGGCTTTCATGTTGAGTTTCATGTTGCTGTGGCATCCTGCTGGCTACACCCAAGTCAAACTGCTGTCAGGCTGCTGTGCCCACATGTGGCTGCAGGAGCGGCTGGTCTCAGCACTGATTGCCACAGTAATGTCCCCGCAGTGCTGGCACACTTCTAAGGCAAGATCCTTCCCTCACCACAATCCAGGCTTGCAGTTTGAAGAGGGAATACTACAAAGCAGTTATTGCAGAGTACTAGTTTCCAAAGATTTGTTATCAGCAGTGTGGGAACAGCATCTTGAGCAAATTTAGATGAAGATTAGAAAAATACTTCCTGCCTGTGAAAGAAGAATAATATGCCAAGAACATGTGTGAAGCCCATAATTTGGTGTTTTTCAGCTCCAAACTGTAAGGAACAGCCCTGCACAGTCAGAGAAGGATGTAACTGCTCTAAGTGATTTAGCCTAATCTCTGCATTTTAAAGTCTGTATTGTGTTTATGAGATACCTAGTGACACACTGGTGTTAACGTAACTCTGTATGTGAATAGATTGTGAAGGTGTGTGGGCTGATACAAGCACGCCTTGTTTTGAATGCTATTCTGTGCCCTTGCATGATGGCTCACGTGATGGGGAAGGCTGGTGGCCCACATCTTCAGCCAGAAAGAGGCATCGGTATCTTCCCTTTCCACCCCTTCTTCCCTGTGGCTGCATGTGCCTCATGTGTTACCGGTGCTGCCCTCACCTTCCTGGATGTTTGAAACTGGGGAATTGGATACAGTCTCAACTGTGCAGGGCAGGGCGAAGGGGCAACAGACAGGGAACAAAAAGAGAAATTAAATCCCCCCTGGCGCCAGGGTAAATCTCTGCCTGGAATACAGTTCCAGCACAAAGCTCTTCTGGAGCAATTTTGGGCATGCAGATAGACCACGTCAGCTGTTTCTTGATTACAAGCTGTGAGCATGCTCTTGCCTATGGACTATGTGGAGCAACTCCTTCCCTGAGCAGGGAGAGAGACACGTGTGTATATCTGCCCTGGAGTAAGAGCATCCCCATGGGTGGCTACCCAGAGTAGCCGACAGCATCCTGTTTGCTCTCATCTCAGCTTAGCCTGTGATAAGCTGTTTGGGAACTGTGTGCAAAGATATCAAGAAGAAAACAGCTTGTTTAAGAATTAAATATCAAATTTCTTTTTCAGGAGAGGATTTCCTGGCATATTTTAATTTGGAATTTGTTTCTAGTGTTTACATTTGCATTCAGTTAAAGTTATCAACACTGACAGTGAAAACTCAGTGGCTCTATAGCAGCATCTCAGATAATGCCAGCAGGGCCTTTGGCATCACATGATGATTAATATGAAATTCTCTGCTGTTGCAGTACATCACTACAGTGTGATACACTTTTTCTTAATGGATGCTAAAAGTGAGCATGTTAGGAGAAAATTTGTTATTCCAGACACAAAATCCTCTGCTACAAACCACAATACACCATCATTCAAATGAGCCACAATCAAGACAAGAAAATATCCAGAGGGAAAAAAATCTTTTCTCTTCTGCAATTTTTTAAACATAGTTTATATAATTACAAACATTTTAATTATAAGCAGGCAGATAGTTTGAATATTGAGTTATATGGGGTACAGAGATGTCTTATTTCAGTATGTACACAACTACTCTGCAATTATGATAGCAACAGGGGCTCTAGTCAGCCTTGTCACAGAGCAACCTTTTTCTTGCATGGTTTTTTCAGTTTTCGTTCTGAAAATAAATCAATGAAGTGAAGTTTTTGTCTAAATTTTTCTGTAAGCTTTTGCTTTCAGAATTTTCTTTTGACCAGTATTAGCCCCTTACATTTTGTATTTTAGCTTATTTCAGCAGGTGGTTTTTGTTAATTTTTCTTTTCTATGCCATTATCTTTCATTCTGCACACCGTACCAGGGGAATACATTTTCCTGTAGTATTTTCAGTGGCACAAGGAATGGAAAACACAGGGCAGTTCATGCTGTTTGTTGTGTTCTGTGTACATGGGGCTAGGATGATAATATACATTTAGTGGTTAATTACAGGTTAAGTCATTTTTGCCTGATGAAAATCCAATCTATTCTATGATGATAACCATTGTATAAAAGGAGAAGATGTTATGAGCAGAGAAAACAAGTGCTAAACAATTAAACCTTGAATGCATAAATCTCATTACAGGATTCCTTTTGTGCCAGATCTGCTATATTACACTCTGCTCTTGATTGCTGGAGTTCACACTGACCCAAATATCACAAATTATGAAAAACAGGACGTGCACAACAATAACTACAAAGGCCCAGAAAGGAAGTTACAGCATCATGACTGTTTGCCACGTATACAAAGACTTGCTCTGAGATGACAGACGTAAGGCTTGGCAAATGCTGGTGCTGCTGTAGGACCCAGAAAAGCTCATCCAGTGTTTGGGAAGACTGGTCTGTCTCGCAAGCCGAGGTTCGTGCATGCCAAAAGACCTGGGATTCAGGTGCCAAGGAATGACCTGACCAGCAGTCATAGCCAGAGGCTGTGGCCTTCCCATGAGGATTTGCCCAGCTGTAGGGCCAGTGGACATTAGGAAGCCCCTGTACCCTGTGTACCAGGCACTGTGCACTTGGGTGCATCATATGTCCAGATTTCAGACTTGAAACAATGTCTAGAGGAAAAATAACAGTCTCTGTTATTCAGAGGAGACTAGACAGCCCAGAAGCCCTCCTGCTTTTACAGTGCGTGACAATTTTCTCTTTGATTTTTTTCATGTCAGGCTTCTCAACACATCAAAGCAAGGAAGAAGCAATGAAGCTGTGCTGGGAACAGCGCTGATGCTGACATGTTTTGCGACAGCAATCCCTTGTAAACTAACAAAGGCCCCACTTGACACCTCAGGCAACAGGGCAGGAGACATGCTGCTGCATGCAGTCATGCACCCATATTTAACGACACCAAGCTTGTCACAAGCCCCTGACCTGGGTGTCAACTACCCCTGACCTGCACACAGTAGGTGAATCCCCAGCGAGACGGGCTTCTTGCTTGGAGCCCACTGTGCTGCCTTGTTCAGCAAAGAGGCAGACAGCACATGCCCACCACCATCATCTCTAAGGGAGATATTGATCCTAGAGGGAAGCCCTGACCCTCCAGGCCAAGGTACAGCTTATATGTGTGTGACTCTCTGAGTGTATACTGGTGCCAAGAGATAAAGTCCTTTCCAGCCTGGCTTTCTTGGGTGATGAAGTGTCACTAACAGGCATCAGGGAATGTCTGTGCTTCTGGGACACTCAGGTTGAACATCAGTCCATGTCTGCAGAGGCGTCAGAGACCAATACATATAAGCCTCTGCAGTGGTTTTATTCAGGTGTGCCCACATGATCCAAAGCCCTTGTGGCAGATGTTGCAGTGTGACACTGACATGAAACCCTTCCTGCGAGTGCCAGGGTGGATGCCATGGGTGCAGCCACCACCAGAGGTGCAGCTGATGGCAAACCCCATGTAGCTCCCTCCTGAGGGCCCACGGAGCAAGAGACATGGCTGGGGTTTGCTGGCAGGTGCTGAGAGCCCTGATGCTGCAGGTAGGGCAGGGACAAGATTGGGTGCAGGTGGGATTTCCCTATGTTTCCTTGCTGGCAGTGCCTGTCATCCCAGTGCTGCAGGGCTCTGCCTTCCTCTCACAGATTGCTGTTTGAAGGATACAAGGATACCATCAAGAAAAACAAAATGTGAGGAAGGAGGCCCTAAGCAGAGTGATCCTGGACTCATTTTTATAGTATCTGTTAAAGTTTCCAGATGTCTAGTTTCCTTCCCTTTACCTTTTCTTTACCCTTGTGAGGAGCTCCATCCCTCTGTCTTTCTGCTCTGCTCTGAGCCATCAGGCTGACACTGGATGGATGAGAAAAGCTGCCCCTGGTAAGTGAGATCCTAACCTCACTCTTTCCAGGGGCTAGTTCATTCCTCGTGGACTCATAAATTTTTGGAAACTTAACTTTCCAGCTGAGTGTGGCTCAACGTCTTCAGTGGCAGACATTCTTCTGTTATTGTGGGGGGGTTTGTGCGGTGGTTTTGTTTTGTTTTGGTTTGGTTTTTTGAGTTTTAAAATATATATTTGAAATATAAATCTGAGGAGGCAGAGGGGCTAGGTGTAGGGGGTTTTTGTTGGGTTTTTTTTTAAATTTCTGTTGCATAGGAGAAAGATATTTTTCTCTAGATCTGGTATATGCTGAATAGTTTGTGTGAGATTTCTTATGAACTTTGATTATACAATAAAAATACAAATTCCAAGTTGTGGTAATAGCCACCAGTTTGATGACAAAAGTCTTTCTGAGTGGGAGATGTGGGGAGGAATGGAATGCATGTTAATGTGGTGAAGGAGGAGGTAGGGGAGGTGTGTGTGGTGAAAAGGTTGCAAACGGGAATGAAAGGAGTGTAAAAATGCAGTCAGTAATCTAGGCTTCCTCTTGCTATTTTTGTGAAGACATTCTTTGTCCAAATTAGGAATGAGAAATTACAGTGGGCTGGGGGGGGTCTGCTGGAGGTGTAGGAAGCATTGCTGGCACTGAAGGGGGTAGCAGGATCTCAAGAGGAGGGACCATATGAAATTGTGTTTGGAACTAACAGATGTGGTGTACGATTTGCTGTTGCATCTCACTCACAGGGAACAAACATTTCTGCTGTAAGGTTGTTGGCTGTGACAAAAGAATGTCCTAAGACCCTCAGCTGAGCATAAAATAGCTACAAATATAACAGGCCTGTGGAAAAAAACATGCAACCCTAGCCTAGTGGTGTCATTAGAATGAAATATCTTTTGGATGTCAGAGGGTGCGATACTGCAGAGATCCCATCTGGAAATGAGTACGTAAGTTCTCCTCTGTTTAGGAAGGAGCTCAGATGGGAGTTGGGCAGAGGGAGGCTTCTAGGACTGCCAGGGCAGTGGTAACCGATCCTAAGGGCCAGACACCCAGCTTCTTGCCTTTGCCAGTGGAGAAAGGGACATGGCCAAATATCTTGGGAAGCAGAGTGGTTTAATGCCAAGATGGGAAAGAGTCTCAGCTAAGAGAAAATACTGACTTCAAAACAAATGCCTAATAACAATCCCTGGAAAAAAAATTGAGCAAGGAATTAGCAGCATATTTTTGTTGTGATTGTAGTGAAGTATTCTGACATCTATTCATTCTGTTGGGGACATAAACTTGTTTTTACATTTTGCTTAATCTGTTTATGAAACAATAAATTTGGATGCATTTGCCTGGGGCAGCAGGGTCTGATCTCCTTGTCCCTTCCAGCCTTGTTTTCCATGAAAGCTGTATTCATTGGAGGCTTTAGTTTCAGTAATGCTTAGAGCAGATCTGCTATGGAGTCAGCTTCTTATATGTGTAAGCCAGAACCTTCAGAGCTGTTCCTACAAAGAGTGGAGTATGTATTCATCTCATACCATAAGAGACAGTCCCTTACTCAATGCCAGACTGACAATAATCAATCGTACTTGCTAAGAGTCTGTGCCAAGAACTATTTTACTAAAGTGGAAAATGTATATATTTATCAACATTTGCAGCTAGAAAGCCTTCAAATCTCACTTAGTGTTGTGCAACTCACGCAGCTTCTCTCCAGCACTGCCAGACTCCGACTGCAGCTGGCTGGGTACCACATGTAATTTCATGGTAACATATTTCATCTAAGCCGTACCCAGAGAGGTGGCAGTTACTGGTTTGTCGGTGACAGCCTTTGTCATGGTGATCACTCCTTCAAGACACTGAGAGAGGGTTCATGTGGGAATGGCAAAGGGTCAAGCCTAAGCCTGCAGAGGAGAGAGTGCTACATTTTCTGGTTAGGTAAAGCTCACGTGTTCGTGAACACAGCCATGAGTCAGAATTGAGAGGAATCATTTGGGAATCCTCTAGAAAAGCAACCCAGCTAGACTCAGTAGCTGAGACAGTCCTTCAAGGAATTATTCCCAAAGCACAGGAGTTTTTGCTTTGTATATTTTCTCTTTCCAGGGTCCAAATCTGGCTCCAACCCTTAGGGTGGTAATATCGGCCCTCCTAATGCTTGTAAGAGAAATACAAGAGAAATATTTCAACCTACTTATCTTGACTGTATCAATAAAATTCTGTGAGAGCATTCGAAGCCTTGGTGATGGTCTCGGAAAAGGGATCAATGTGCAGAAAGGCCTGTAGTGTCTTAAAGTGGCTCCTCTCACCAGCACGAAATATTTTAAAATATTTTGAAAAAGAATGTTTTACTGTAGCACTTTCATGGCCACCTTCTCAGTGGACATTTCTGGTATTTAAACAAAATAACAGCCCGCAGTCCTGCAAAATGCAGTGATTTCTCCTGAAAATTTAGAAATGGTTTGCCCTTAGGCTGCTGCAAATGATTATAAGCTTTGCCTTATTGCAGTCATTCTTCTGAAGGAGAAAGGTAGTAGCTATGGTGCGATGGTTCCCATCACTCAAGAAAAAGAAATCTCTCTCATTGTGAGCACTGGGGCAAGCTCAGTGTCCTGCAGTGCTGGCAAATAGGGGTCAGAGCTGAGTCAAAACTCAAAAGCTTCAGAATTGCTCTAGAATAGTTCAGTTTATTGAGGAAAGACCTCCAAGGCTTCTCTGGGGTTTCATAGGTATCTTAAAATATGGAGAAAGAAGATTATTCCTTATGAAAACTACTGTGGTTTTGAATTATTTCTTTGGATTCCTACAGACCTCAGCCCTGTTAGTTACAGGCAACTTTTCCAAACAAAGGCAGGTGTTAGACCTTGCAAAGGTACACAGCTGAGGTCTGCCATAACCGTGCTGAATTTACCACAAAGGTCCTGACTTACTGTGAGGATGAGCTCTGTTTGTTCACCTTTGTTCACCAGTTTCGTTCAACTTTGGAAAAAAAAGCCCTGGTGGAAAAAAAGGGGCAGTTTTCACAGCTAAAAATGGGTCAGGAATAAGTTTAATATTAATATGGCCTTGCACTGTATAGCTAAATACATGCACGGTCATCCATTAATGAACCCTAATAGGTTGTGAAGAAAATAATATTCCCATTTTATAGATGAAGAAGCTTAAGAAATGGAATTCAGAATATTTAGAAAAGGAAGACACTCTTAGGTCTTCTTTAAGAGATTATTCTTCAAAATGAAGGGGTATCTGGGTCTCAGACCACCAGATAGGATAGGGGAGCCCAGAACAAGATACCTTGGAAGTTCAGACAAAATTAAAAAGTGCAAATAGTGTTACTCAAGCCCATCTCTATCTGATGTGGTTTAGAAAAGCTTTAATTGTCTTTAAAGGGCTAATAACTTTCTCATTAATGCTCTCTTCAGAAATGTAAAATAGTTCATGGTGACTCCAGCACAGACATACCCTAAACCAGTGTTTGACTGCACATCATTGCAGTGATTTTAAATGCGTGTCGTATCAAACCGCATGGGGCAGGACTGGAGTCAGGCAGCACCCCCAGCTCACCCTTGGCATGTGGTGCTGCCTGCAACATGCCAGAGCCTCTTCACCATCCTCACGTGGCTGGGCGGGCACTGAGCACCTGGGCAGAGACCTTTGCTGTTGGCCCGCATCTCCCTGGGCCAGCAGCCAGCCACTGGAGGCAGGCTTACCACACCCACTGCTTCCCATCCTCAGAATAAACTTGTTTTTCTCCAGATTGCTAATGACTTCCTGAAGCGCTCCTCTGCCTCCAAAAAAGGTAATTTGGGGTAATTTCTGGAACACGCCTCCCCAACCCATTTTCCACTGTTTTTTTCCCCCACTGAGTCTTTCTATTCCAAAGCAGGCATTCTCACCTTTCAGAGCTTTCATCTCACACTTTCAGCATTTTCCTTTATATTTTGTCTTACCTAGCCGTTCATCAGGCTGCAGCTTGTGGAATGCAGTGATTAGGAAGGAAACATGAGCCTGAAATTCATCTTTATGAGTTGATACAAAACTCTTCCTCCCATCTCTCTGCACTCAGGGACTGGGGAGCAAATTCAAGAGCATGTATAGAAAAGGATTATGTAAAAATAAAACTGAGAAAAATGCAAGGAAAAGTGTATATAAAAAAGGCTCAGCATACCTCGTAACATGATAGTGGGAAGATATTTAATATCAGCAAACTATCAAAGCAAGCTGAGCGCTGGGACTCTGTGGTTGTGCTACTTCTCTCTGTGCTCTTGCCCAACTTTCAAACACTGTTCACTGCGTTCACCGCACAAGTAAAAATCAGATCAGGCAAAATCAGTAAACACACAAAACATCCCAGCATAGTGACTAGTGGGATGCCACTTGAGCCCATGACTATATAATTGGAATTGGTAGGAGAGAGATAAAGGTTGACTTTTCTAAACTGTGACATATATACACATGCGTGGATGAGCAATGGAGTAAGAAGGCATGCAGCTGGGCACACAGAGCCTTCAGATGTGGGAAAAGTCGTGTCTACATCTCTCCCCTCCATGGAGCCATGTGTGTGGACTTCGCCTTCTGCCTGTTTCTAAGAGGTGCTACGAGAGTTCACTGGTTAAATCCTGGAAAATGCACAAACACTACAAAGAGGAACTGAAAGTGTCCATTTTCAGTATTTCAACTTCCCCAGCATCACAGTGCAGAGGGATGTCTGTGTTGAAAAGCTCCTGCAGTTCCTGACATAAACAGACCATGTCCCAGCCCTGGTGTGATCAGTCAGTGATCACTGTATCAAATCTTCTGCCTGGTGAGGTTAATGAACCTTGGTTACCTTAAACTTTAGAGCAGCTGCAGAAAAGCAGGTTTTGCTTGGTGGTGTATCCAGATCTCTTCTATCATTTGCCTGAGCAGAAGTGAAGGACTTGAGAAATTACTTTTTTTATTTCCTTTTTTTGAAGCATTCCAGATTTTGCTTTCCTCCTCCCATGCCCACAAAACTCAAACTTAAACATGAAATAACACTAACAATTGAAAAGGTGTGCACTTTCATATGCAATTACATGTGTTGTACATGAGGTATTTTCTCCCCAATAAGATTTTAAACCATGGAAGCTTGCCAAATTCCACTGTGTACTGAAATGTTTTCTGGAACCAGAAAGGTGATTACAAATTTTTGACTAGCCATCAGTGTGGATACATAAACTCAGGAAAGGTATAATTTATTTGTCCGTATAAAATTTTCTACTCTTATAACTAGAGGCGTTCTGCTAACACAGGCACATGGGATTGGGAGGTGCTTGCTGTGCCATCCCACTCAGTTCTGTTTGAAGGCAGCTGTGCCTGAGTAGTACACTAAAGTAGGTTATTTCTCTGATTTCACTTTTCTTCTTCCCCCTGTTCTGTTGGAAAGACATAGACCGTGGCTTCACCAAAAAATGAAGTAGGGTTAGATTTGTTAAGTATCTATTTCTACTTCTTGTTAAGTATCTATTTCAATTGCAGCCAATTTGAAAAGACCTACTAACAACTCAGAGAAATGTCAGTTCTTCAAAGACTAGAGCAGTCTGAGGTTCTAGTACTCAGATATATAACCCCCCTAAATGTGTGCTGCTTATGAAGAGGTCCTAATTCATGGAGCCTCTCTAACTGAGAACACTATGAAGATAACATACAAAACAAGTTGTAGAATTACAGAATCATTTACATTGGAAAAGGCCTCCAAGATCATCAGGCCCAAACTCTGACCAATCACCAAGCTGTTAACTAGACCACAGCACCGAGTGTCACATCCAGTCGTTTCTCGAACACCTCCAGGGATCCACAGTGTATGACCACACTGATCAAGACCAACATGCTTCCTTCTGGAGGGCTGCATGCACTGGTTTTTGGTGTGATGGAAAGACGCAGACTGAGCCCAGGAGACAGAAAATTTGCTACTTACAGAGCTGCAGGACCAAGCTCAGCATCCTGCTTTTGATTACTCACGTCATAGACACCTTTCATGAGCTGAGCAAGAATATGAGAGGTTAAATCCTTGTCTGTGGAGAACCACACAGAAGCACCAGGTCTTTTAGAGTAAGAATTCTCACTGGTCATGCAAGATTACAGGAAAAACCATAAAAGAGGAGGGAAATTTCCACAATATTGTGTGTACAAAGAATCCCCTCCACTAAAGCATACCTAATCCTGCCAGTTGCAGCCCAAAACCCTTGGGGATATTAGGGACTCCGTGGAGTACATTCAAATCCTCTTTTAATCTCATTTCTGATGCCTACACTGTATTAACCTGTATTTGACCACATTGCAGACAAACCAGGATTTTGCTAGGAATGTGTGGGAGGGTGCCAAGGCTGACCTCAAAAGACAGCTAGGTACCCCAGAGCATTTCATCTTCCCTCTTGTTTTTTTCATTTCCAGAACACTCCGGACCCCGTATTCATTCATGAGAAAAGGTGGGAACTACAGAATTGTGGTGGGCACTTTCAGATCTCTGAGCTCTGTGGCCATGCTGCTCAGGGCAAACCAGCCAGGGCTGCTAGACCCCCAAGCAGACCAGTGCCTGCAAGCAAAAAAGACACAACTGAACATGTTATCCTTTTTACTGGGTTAACAGAAAAATTAAAAAATACTAAAATAACCACAGAACCAGCCACCATGCAGCTCATGGTCCACACTGAAGGCTTGGCCTCCTACTTTTGAGTTTGTACTGGAGAAGGAAGGTGATAAATCTGGTTTTTTGGGTCATTCAATATATAAAGTAAATGGTGGCTGGGAAATGTGAGACAGAGGTAAAAAACCCAAAACCTTTCTGAATACTGAAATATGTAGATCTGTCTCAATCCACCAAAAAAAAAAAAAAAAGGTAAGATAGATGTTCACATGCAACTCTGGGGCTTATTAATTAGGAGACAGAGGAAAGGAAATATATAAAGATTTGTTGTCTTAATGCTTGAATATACTACAATTTCTTTTGAGTCCTTAGTGACTACTGCTCAGCTCTTTATTTTCTGGAAGTTCAGTAAAATATGTTATTAAATTCCAGAACTGATATGTATTGCAGCACAGAAGCAGCTGGTAATTTTGACGGAATAGTTGTGTTAACTGCAGTGTTCTGTGGAGACTTAATATAAAGAAATATATTCAGGAACTCAGTTTACTATACTGGAAATGGGAATTGGGAGCATCACTGAAAGGAGCTGCCTCATTCATTTATCAGGTTTAATTTTATTAACAGATGCAAATTATTTGTTAAACAAATACAAAATAAAATTAAAAGAAGAATGAATTTTGTGTCATCACTGGGCTCTTCAGTCTAAACATCTCACTAAAAATAACCAAAAAACCCTGGGTACCGGGTGCTTTTTATCTTGGGTTTACACTACAGTGCAATGAAATTTTGGAAGGAAATGCCTGAAGAAACCACTGTAAAACTTCAGCATTTTCGTGTCAGTCACACATTTCCTTGAAGGCCAGGTTCAGACCTGTTTAAGCTCTATTGTGCTTGGAGAGCAAAAAAGAGTGGGGTGTTATTAGGCAGAATCCCTTTTATACACAAAGAATTGGATCAATTTGACCCTGATTGTCTCTCTCTCCACTTTATTGTCCCATTACTTCAAACCCTTGACATTATCTCAAAGAAGGGGCTGATTGAACTGTAGGTCTGGCACTTGTCAGTTGTGGATAACATTGGCTTCAGTCAGTCATGTTCACACATAAATGAGCCATGGCAGAAACACACTGGTGAATAGAAAAAGCAAGTTTACTGCTGGTAATGTTCTTGTGTAAGTGTAGCAAATAATAAAGTTTGCTCTGCAAGAGAACAGCCTGAAATACCTAACAGAGTGATATATTATCTCTTTTGCTATCAGGAACTATCCCTTTAGAAATGAGCACCTTGTGCGGAGAAAAAACAAAAGAACTATAAATGTAGACGCTGCTTCTGGTCTGTGAGATAATGAATGAGTGTCCTGCTTGTGAATAGAAGACATTGCTGTGTACAGAGATGCTGCAGCAGTATCGTTGTGACATCAGTTCTTCTTAGAGAAAGGTGATGCATATCTTGAGTAAAATAGCAGAAATAGAAATCCCATTCCTTTGCAGTTCTCAGGTTCTTTCTACTTGTCTAGAAATTAGGAATCTGAAAAAAATTATCTTCCATTCAAGCTAGAGAGGGAAAAACAATTCAAATGCAGACCTCCTTAACTGGGAAAAATTAAACCCAGTATGGGCTTATTTATGTCCATGTGATGTCACTGCAACTCTGCTATGTACAGTGTGGAAAGAAATTAAAAAGAGAAAGGAGAGAACGGTGAAAGGAAGGAAGGGTTTTTTCCTAAAGCAAATACAACTCAAAGCAATTTGCATAAATGTCTCTCCCATGATTTTTTATTTATGGCCCCTAAATTTCTAATTAAATACTAATTAATATTATCACCAGAATGGTCTCATATCCTCAGCTCTTCATAGCTTTGTCACTTTGATTAATGCATAGTCATTTATTAACTTATTTAACAAGCTGAGGTGCTTCATGACAAACCAGATAATATTATTCCCATAATAGTCTCATTACTGCAAAAAAGAAGTTCTAAACTTAATAAAAATTATCCTCAATAAAGTTAAAGCTTTTTCATTGCAACCTTAAAAGATGGAAATAGGAGGTTTTTGTTTGATTTATAATATATGGAGTTGTATAAAGCATCCATTAACAAAATTTATATGTTCATTTAAGCTTGATCACTGTATTGTTTCTGTAGTCATGGGTGTTCAGGATTTAACTTTTGCTGTATTTATGAAGATAATTAATGTTCTGACCAGACAGGGAATAAAATACTCACTAGAATGAAATAATTAAGGGCATACATAATGTTTAGGTCTTGTGTTTTTCTTTTTTAATTATTTGTTTTATTTTCCAGCTAAACCTGATAAAGAGGAAATCAGAGTTTACCTGGGGATTATGATGACTTTGCATGAAGTAATTTGACAATTCTGGAGCTGGCTGGGAGGCTGCGGCTCTCTGCCCAGTGGTGAGGGGTGCAGCACCACAAAACTCCAATGCCCCTGTGCCAGCAGGGCTGGTCTCTCCCCAGGGATCCCAAATCCCACTCTCCTCCCTTCCGTCCCTGCCGAGAGGGAAGCAGAGATGAGAACTTGCATCCCACAAGAAAGCACCCCTGCCATGGAGCCAAGGCGGACAGAAAGGCCAGGTTTGTGTGTAATGAGGATATTCATAACGTAGCTGGTGCTGCTGTCAGGCTGCCAGGGATGTGGGAGCCCTGGACACGCAGTCTGCTGGGCTCCCAGGGGACCTGGGGATCTTTGAGCTGCAGCCCTTCTGCTATTTGATTTTCAAGGGCAGGAAGGGTTGAAACAGGCTGGCAGGCAGCAGTTCACTGCATTTCTTCCTAGAGCTCCCGTCTTCCCCTGGGTCATTTTCATGAAGTTTTATTTATTATTTATTCCAATTTCCTTTAAGAAGGAACTTCCCATCATTCTACTTACATGCACCTCAAACAACATATATGGACCATATAAAAATAACAAGAATGTGTTTATGTGATTGGGAAAGCAGAGGCTCCCCTCCTTAGCACCCAGTTTCCCTTTATTCCCAGACACTCACCAACAGGGCTGTAAGGGAGCAGCCTCAGGTGTCAGCGAGCACATCGGCACAAAAGGGAAGATACGCTTCTGAGCACAGGGGATGTGGAGAAGATGCTCAGTGTTCATTGTTGTGTCTGAGAAATAAATCAAGTGATACTTCAGGGGAAACAGTCCCACTATGGCCTGATAAACTAAAGTATGTTATAGCAAGTCCCCAGCAGCTGCATCCAGAGAGCAGATGCACACCTAAACAGCTTTTGAGATAAGATAGTAATCACTAATTTTACCACCTAGATTAGTCCCTATTTAGGTAAATAAAGGTTACCTTCCAGGGCTTTTTGTCCCCAGTGACCTGTGTTTTATTGTGTAACATGATCCAGTAAAGCTAATTATTATGGTGGTCGTTGCACCAACACCTGATAAACACTTGCAGCAAAATGCCACTTTCCAGATGCAGAGCTTTAGGACATAAAAAGTATAGGTATGTGTCAGGTTAAAATTAAAAGCCGATGACAGCGGTCTCTTTAGAAATTATTTAACAGCCTGTACTGCAATTGCATTTTTTCTGAAGTATGTCACCTTTGCCATATGCTCATTTAGGGCCTTCTCCTTCTTCTTCTCTTGCCTCTTCTTACTATCTCCTAGTGAGTTTTTATTTTGTGAAAGCTGAAGATGGGTGATAGCAGATTGCTGTGCAGGTAGAGGTCGAGCTTGATAGGACACAGCACCCAAAGGCCTTTCCTGGCTTCATTTAAGAGTTTAGTAAGGAGTGTAGAGCATGGATTAAACTTAGGTTTAATAAGTATGTCTTTGTGATTTCTGCTGTTAAATAAATAAAAGCACCTTATTCTTCAGAGGAGACAAAAGCACAGAAAAATAGCAGCTCTTTACAGGATTGTTGTACTGTAATGAATGCTTGCCAAAGTCCCCAGCTACAGAGAGGGCACCTCGGTGGCTATGCAAATCAGACAGAGCACTCAGCTTCACCTTCTGCATACCAGAGTGGGAGATTTCCATTCTCTCCACCCAGCTCATGAGGGCTCTGCAGAGACCTTTCACATCACACTTGGTTCCTCTATGAAGTTTGTGGGTTGCTATGACAGCAAGGGTAGCTCGAAGAACCTTCCCCAGTCTGTAGTCCCTTTCAAAACCTTGAACTTCAGTGCCAAAAACATGGATATGGAGGAGTTCAAGGATTTTGAACACCTTTTTGAATTAGATAGCCCCGATGCAAGGGACTGATTGCTACAAGTGAAAAGGAACTTATGCTATATCCAAAATAAAAAAGAACGGAAGAAAAACAACAAAAGGATCTGAGTCAGGACATAAAGAACCATGGAATTAGTTCCTCATACTGGAAATGCCATTAGACATGCTACTAGGAAAAATGGAGGACTAAATTTAATGACATCTGTTTTTAATATCTGATACCTAGCAAATGCTAAAGCTCCTTAACAGTTGATCTTAAAAATAATAACTAAAAATAATAAAACTTAGATTCTGATTTCCACTTTCTACAGCTCCTGTTCAATCTGTACAGAAATCTGACTGGAAGCTAGAAAAGTAAAATATTGCTGTTATTAAATCAGCCTCTAAAAGACACCAGTAGACATTACAGATGACGCTCAATAGAAGAGGGTATACCTACAAGAAAGTTCCAACAATCTTTTTCAAATGAAAACTCAAGATTAAACCTCTAGGTAACCTTCCTCAGGTTAAACCAACAATCAGTGTTATGATTTTACTCACAGACCTTTACAGCTTCTTTTCTTATGTACAACAGCTTTATTATACTTATTTCAAATCTCTCTTGAAAATCCGTTGTCAAGCGTGCATAATTTTGCTGAATTTTAGTGTGGTTGATCTTTCCGTCAAGAAATATTTCATTTCTTGTCCTCAGTATTCATATGAGAGGGTTGTTTAGCTACCTTGCTCCCCTGGGGAAGATTCCATCTTATTACTATCTTATATTTATGCCTGTCAATTTTACACACATAGATTCTTGCCGCTGCATTTTCCCTTACCTTAAATAGCATTTGTCTATGCCCCATTCGTAAAAAATCTCCTTTAGTCTTTGTTTTCTCTGCTAACGGCATTGAGCTCCTTTCTGCCGTAGTTCACAGAGGTGTGTACCTTGCTGGTGGTTCAGTTTCAACCCCTGCTTCTCTGATACCAAAAAACCTTTTTTTTTGCTGGTGTGTTGTTCCCAGTCAATGTAATGTTATGTGTTCTGGCCAAAGTTCCTGTCTTTGATGTCTCAGCAGATGACCTTCATTCTGACCATACATTTAATGATAATTGTATTGCAGTCAGCCCCAACATCATACGGTGCTTCTGAAATGGTCTTGTGATCCTTATCTGTATTGATGATGCCTCCACTCTTAGCAATATTGTTGGATTTGATTAACACAGTACTAGAGATTTGTATGATGTGTGTCCATGCGTGTGCATGCCTGTGAGTAAGTGCAAATGCCCGCTTGTCTGTATACATAGAAAAAGAAAAGATTATTTTTTTTTTTTTTTTTTATTTTTTTTTTAATACAAGGATTTCCAGGGCAAAAGTCCAGAGTGGATGGCATTTTTCAGTGGGGTTTACAAATTAAATACTGAGGTATTTAAATGAAATATTAATTTAAATGAGAAATTTCATACTGAGGTATCTGACCTCCTTACTCTCCCTTAAATATCTTAAACTTAAAGAAAAGGAGTAGAGCAATTTCTTTTACATTTATAAGTGCAAGCCATTAGTTGTAAGGAAAGGACTAAATCTGCCTGGACCAATTTGTCTGGACCAATTTATCTAAAGGTGTGATTGTGTCATTAAATTCATATTGCATGCTCAGTAGTTTTCTCATATTTTCTTGCTAAGAGTAACCTGTGAAATTTCACATGGTGCAAAAATGTACAGCATCTGTCTGCTAGAAGAACTGAATTTCTACAAGCAAAACCAACACATGGTTTCCTGGGAGAACAGGGCATTGTTTCACTTCTTGCTCTGTTGTTGGATAAGATGTCAAGTTAAATTTGAAGGTGGAGAATCACCCAAGAGTTTGCTCAGACTCCCTCGATACGTGAGATGTCTTTGACACCATTGCACAGGTTCTTCTGTACTTTTTTACAGGAGGGTTGATAAATGCATTAAATTATTAAAATATTTATTAGTTTGGGGACAGGATACAGCATTACAAGAAATGAGATCATTCTCTACAGTGCTACAAGATATGAAAATTGAAACTGTATTTTTCCCCCCTCTCAGAAGCATTATGCAAGTGACAATTTTTCTGTGAAGAATTAAAGTACAGAAATGCTCTGGCAATTGAAAGTTGCAGGATTTCAGAACCAGTTAATATTTATTCTGTTTTAAAATAAGTCATTGTGCAAACTGAGGAAACAATATTACTAGCCATTTTCTCTTTAGTACATTCCAATTTAATGTCAGCTGCTAGGTAAGATTTAACAATATACGTCAATTTGACTACATCAAAATCAATGACAAGAGACTTACTTCCCTGTCAAGAGAGGAATGAAAGTTTTGTACATGTGGAAAGGGGGTGGTGGAATTGTTCTGGGTGCAGGCTGTGTGCACTAACACAGTGTTTAATTATTTAAGTGAATTGAGGAAAGATGCTGAATGTATAGATGTAGATACCTCTGTTTGCAGCAGAGTATGTGCAACGTGACCTCTGCAAGTGCAGCTCCAGCTGCACTGGGACACTCCTGGGGGCTGGTCACTCAATCTCCATGTGCACTTAACCCTCCAGCTCAGCTAATGTGTCACCGCAGGTGAGACAGCTGATGCTCTTCATCAGTGCACACCGACTGTTGTGTTTGTTGTCACCATGTGCAGGCATCACATCCAACTCCAGCTCTGCTTCAACTGTGAAAGAGACATTACCCATTTTATAAGCCATCAGCTTGCCCATCCTGGGCTGGAAGAAACACACAAGCTCATGCCAGGGCTGTCCAGCAGAGCTGCAGCACAATCACAGGAGAGCCATGCAGGCTGGCAGAAAGGAAATACATTAGAGGTGGGGGCCAGGTCAGGATGTCCTGGGCTTTAAAATGGAAAACATCAAGAGACCCTTATCCATTGCTGTGGAGTTTGCATTCACACCAAACTGTAATTTAGTTGAATCAGTTTCATTTTTCCAGTGTGGAAAATTGCAGGTTTTGTGTGTTTGCATGCACGGATCTGTAAACACAGTCACAAAGGATGATCAGGGACTGAGAGAAGGTAGAAATCATAAAAACCTCCCCTTACAGACACTTAATCAGCCATGGTATTATGCTCTGTAACTCCACTAAGAACAGAGTTGCTTCCACTCCCCAAATGGTACAGTGCTTCCAGCTGTCTTTCCCTAGTGCTTCCAGTTGTCTTTCCTCATACCTGTTCCTGCTTTTTAATTCCTTGCAAGACAGCAGCCAGAACTGTGTGTGGATGTTGTCTCCCCGTGGCCTTGTCTTACGGCATCAATGCTGCTTATATAACCTCAGTTTGTATTTGCTGTTCTTCTTCCACAGACCCACACGGTAGCAGTAACAGCACATTGTCATCCTCAGAAAGATCAGGGTATCTTTTTTCTCCTATTACACTATTTCCAGCTGATAAGCTCCCTGTTTTCAGTAGAAATTTGCATAATTTCCAGGTTCCTGGTCTCGCATTGGGATGGTTAATTTTAATCCTGTTCTGTAGTATCAATCTCACTTATTTTCAGAATTTTTCCTCTGTGATGCTCTGATTGACATTCATTTCACAGCCCTGTTTTCTGTGCCATGGTAAGAGAATGAACCAATATCTGCTCTGAAATGTATTGATAAGAGGCTGCGCTGGCAAATCTATGTGCCTGTAGTTTTCTTTGTAGAGATACGTTGTTTTATCTCCCTTCTGGCTAGTTTAAAGCATACCTTGAAATTTTACTCACTCCTATTTGCACCATTCTAATAGCTTCCTATGTGGTGCATTATTAAATAATATATAATTATCACATTTTACTGTTTTACTAAATATTTAATCAAGTTATTTTTTAAAAAATCTACAATTTTAGTAAAGCAGGATAATCGTGATTCACCTTCCCAAAGTATCAAAGTATCTGTTGTGTGGTCTTCTGTCTAAAGCCTTCCATAATATTGAAATGAGTCTAAGAGTCCTGTCGTTCAAGTCCCTTTTCTTTGGTCCTCAATGTCAAAGTCTATGTATGCTGTTCTGCGGTCATGCAACATTACTTTTACTGGTAAGATTTATAAAAAGTCCTCATTTCTAGACCTGCAATTTCATGTGCCAGGTCTTTTACTGCAATCGGTGGTGATCGACCATGCCCCCACCCCACTCTTCTCCTTGTTTTGGATGCATTATGTGATATAAGTTTTAGTTTATTTGTAGCTGTGGTGAGCTCTGTTCCCAAATCTTCATTTCCATTGCATCCTGTTCTTACCTCACTGCTCAACCTCTTCTTTCTATTAAAACTAGAGCAAACTATCTAAATTTGAAGACTTATTTCTCTGGTCTCTCACTTATGTAACTGCAAAGCAAGCCTACTACGCCACTCTTTTTTCCTTATTACTTACATGATTACTTCTCTTTTCATAGCTTATTCTTTATTTTCTCTGTAAAGTATAGCTAAACCTGAATTTTGAGCCCCAAAATGTGCCTATTAGTATTTTTCTTCCTTTATTTTCTTCTTTGCTTGCTTCTACTAGCTTTTTGAAAATGACAGCTTATCCAGCCATTTCTGAAGTCTTTCTGGAATATTCTCTCTTTTCTCATTTTCATACTTTTTGTATCTTTTATTCAAGAATATTTCTGGATTTCACATGTTTAATGTCTTCATTATTTCACACTTCATCAAGAACTCATTTAGTTTATTTTGCAGATTTCCTTTTTAAATTGACAATGTTCTAGACTTATTTTTACATAACTCTCCATTTTATTTAAACTCTATCTTCTCATTTTCAGTCAGTCCAAGTTTATCCTATATGACCAACTGTACTATAATTTCCTGAGTACCTATCAAACCCACATCTGACACAGTGTTATCAGTCAGTACAGTGTGACACAGTAGGTCTGGTGGTTATTTGGCAAGACATTCGTCATCCATCATGTACAGGAATATATAAGATGTGCCATTAGTTGTTTCATTTACTTCTTAATCTACATTGGAGGAGTCAATGACTTAAAACATCCCTGGTAGAGTTTGTCTCTCTAGAAAATTTGTAGTTATTCATCCATTTATAACATCCCACCTGATAGCTGACAAAAAGTACTACTCCAGAAGTGTGGAATTTGATTCTTTTATATAAATCAAATTCTCACAAGCTGCTCAGTTCTCAATGTTCTCATCCAACAGTTCAGACAAATTCAGTCCTGTGACAGACCATAATGCCTCTCTGACCAATGTTTACCCCCTTACTTGTGTACTTTTTTCTCCAGACTGTCCACACATTGAGGAGTTTTGGCCTATTGTCACCTTCCCTTGTTTTCTTTCTTTTCTTTTTTAAGCCTGATTTTCTAATACTTGTATGTCAGTACTCAAAGAGGGTATTGTTTTTCTCCTGACTTTTTTCATTCTAAATCTTTTAAAGCAGACATGTATGTCCAGACAAATTTCAGCTACCTACAGATGAAAAAATGAGGTACCCGACAGAACATCCAATAGGTTCTTCAGGGAGATGCTGTATAAATAAATAAATAAATAGATAAATAGCACAATAATTGCTCCTGATACCACATCATAGATGTCATTGGGTGCTCAGTAAAATAAGACACACTCAGCTTATTCTTACACAGTCTTCTTCCTTGCTTAAATGTCATACAATCACAATACTAATACAAAAAGAGATGTCAAAAGTGTTTATAATTAGACAACATGAGGCAGATTATAATATTTCTGTCTAAGATGCTCACGCAAAATGCTGGCTCTAATCTACCCCAGAAAAGACTGCTTTTCTGTGCTACATAGCAGGTTATATAAAATAAGTAGTTATCATTATAGCATGCCACATTAAAAAATATTGTCATCAAAGTGGCAAAAGAATGATAACGAGCTGATGAACTCGTAATGTCGTTAGGTGCTGCAGTTGTCAGCTGAGTGCCCGTACCAGAACCCCAACACTCACAGGTGCTAGGCAAGGACTTGGTGTGGAAGTCTGGAAATATATGCAATAACCAAACCTGCTAGATACATTTTTTGATTTCAAAGACAGGTGGTACTTGGTTGTGAATGGTTTAATTTCATATCTGATCCCATTAAGATGAAAGCTCTTTCCATGTATTATTGGTACTGTACTCATACGGTTTGTTTAGTAATCACAGAGGGCTGAGAACACAAAGCTATTCTTTGGGCTGTACAATCTAAGAGATAGAAATAGAAAACACACAGAGGCCTGGGTAAGACACAGACAACTCTTAAATATGTCCTCCTATTGTTCTAGAATATATTATTATGGAAAGAAATGCCTGCACACCTGCCAAATCTAAGATGACTGCCTTTTTTTCCCATATAAAGCATTTTCTAACACTCAGTCCTAAAATTCCACAGTGACCATTCCCCTGAATACATCCTGTCTCATCTCCCTTTCTCTATCTATCCTTTGTCAGGGACAAATACTATTCATCACCAACCACATTCTCTTGGCACATTTGCTGGTACCGAAGAGTGGTGGAGCAGCCTCTTTGTAGCTTCTGACAGAGAATATTAATTCAGAAAGGGAACAGCTACTGAGTAATTATTTCTCAATGGGTACCTTTCTTTCCTATCCATCTTAGGAGCTGAAGCACTCATAAACTTCTCAACATGGGTGCCTTTATTAGGCTATTTTAATTAATTTGCTCTCAGCTACCAGCTTATCATTATGTCGCAGGTATTACACACCCTGCCTAACTATTCCAGGTTGTTGCTAAGAGCATCTTTATGTGTAATGCCTGTTGCTTAAAAACAAATCCGTGGCTCAGGGAATCTCCAAGTGCCTTCTTGGGACTGAGGATGTGCTGGGTATGTGGAGTCCATGAGAGCCTCCAAAAGGCGAAGCTGGGAGAGCTGGAAACATAGCCCGAGAGGAGGCGAGAGGGCTGTTCTGCCACCCTGCGTACCTCCAGGTATGGAGGATGAAATAATATCTCATGGTTGCAGCTTGAGCCAGGATCAAATTATTTTACTTTTAGCGTTGTTCTATAATTGTAGGTTAGACATCTCCGTCCCTTTTTCACACAGGGAAATGTAAGCAACGAGGGCAGAGGTAATCTGGTGGTCAAACTGTGGTCAGCCTGGGAGGTGGGAGACAACCCGTAGCTGGTTGATTGGCTGCTCCTCCATGCCTGCAAGGTCAGCGACCCTGAATGCACCCTTGTTGCATTCCTCTTGGTGGGGCTCAGCAGATGAGGGAGGAAAGCCTACTAGACAGTCTGCAGTAAAACCTCTGCTTACTCTCTTTATAGCCAGGAAAGGAGTAGAAAGGTGATGATACTATGACTGGCATCACAACATGACTTTTCTGGTTTTCTTCTACATATTGTAAGAATCATTTTGAGCCCGCCTTTGGAAGAGATAAAACGTTGATCAAAATGTTCTCAGATATTTTTACAGAAAACTACTGAGTTGATTTCTACTGATATTCTGAAAGGCTTTTTTGTTTGGTTGGTTTTTTATATTTTGTTTGTTTGTTTGTTTGTTTTTACAATTCCAGTTTTTGGTGAAGGTCTATCCTTGTAAAAATTGGGCTAGACGTAGAAGCAGGAACTTGAATGTCAGATTTAATTTCTTCCAATATCTCTCTTCCTTCACAAGTCTGTCCTTTTTCATTTTGCCACTGAAAATGGATGATGAAAAAAAGGTGTATTTTCAACCAAAAGTTATCTAAAAAAACCAAAACAGCAGGTTCTGCATGTACGAATCATAGATAATAGCCAAGCGGGAGAAGGAACAGACCCCTTCACTGCCCTGCCGACCTGACTCCCCCCTCTGCTGCTAAGAGCAGGGCTAAGATGTCTCCAGCCCATCCTGCATCACCACTGGTCAAACAACAGCTTGCAGGGGAGCCCGGCCCTGAGAACTGCCTGAAATTGCCTTCCAGCCTGGAAGTGGCTGGGGCTGCTTTCTGTCGGGGGAGGAGGAGGGGAGGGCGGGCAAGGGAGTCGCTCTCATGTTCCCCCCTTCCCGGGTTTTGCCATGCTGTTGCCCCTTGCTTGCCCTGCTCCCAAGCCCCACCAGCCCCGGGAGAACAGGTCTGCAGAGGGAGCGGGCAGTGCCACAGCGCTATGGGGAAGCTGGGCTGGCTCTGACTCACCAGGGACCGCAGGGGAGAGATGGGGCCTGGGCTTCCTTGGGTGCACAGGACTCTCTGGAACGGCACTGGGGAGATCTTTGAGGAGGAGTTCTAAGTGTGAGGAAACAGCTCAGATAACCCGATATTAGAAGTGAAAAAATAATTTGAAATTAATAACGTACTGATGGTTTTCATTTCTTTCTGATTACAAATTGTCCATGAACAAGACCCAGTTTATCAAATATTCTCTTTCAGAAACACCAAACTACTGTGAATAATTCATGAGGTACAACTTGTTCTTGTGTTACTTGTTTTAAATATTTAGTACTCAAAATATGAGTTGTTTTGATTGAACACACATGCCATGTGGTGCAGCTCTGTCATGCCCGTGCATGACCCCGCACCCAGCACTGAGGTCTGCAGCAAGAATGCTGATGGCAGTGCACTCAGGGAGCTGCCTGGAGGGTTTCCTTCCAGCTTGTCCTCTGCAGAGTTTAGTGGCTTTCCTCCATGTACTCAATGAAAAACACAGAGGGGATGGAAACAAACCCAGGCAGCCATGACCAAGTCATAGCAGAATTATTAGAGCCTCTCCTTGATGTACAAGCTGGGGACACATGTAGTTTTCTGTCAGGGTCTGTTCTGGTTCTTTATGGGAACATTAAAAAGCTTCTACAATGCAAGGTAAACCCAGCTCGAATCACGCCCTTGTCCCCTTTAAAAATGTTGCATTACAGTGTTTTGCACAGGTGCTGAAACCAAGCAGACCTGTCTCTCCTTCCCCTTTCTCCCTCTTCAAAAGTCATTTTGGAACTTCTGGTTCCTCACCATAAGCTGGGAGTCTGCAGGAATAGTGATGATAATAACTCAGCCTGTCCCCTGAGCATCTTAAGCTGGACTTCATCATGACACATGAAGATATTTAACTTTCCTCATATTCTCTAAGCTTATCCAGGGCAGATATTTTGCTCCCTTTTCATGCTAATATAATTTGTACTATGTAACTGCTCACAACTATTATTTTCGTAAAGCTTTCCCGGAGCTCTGAAGCTGTATCACAAATACTGTTCTCTTAATTTCTCATCCTGGAGCTGTTTCACTCCTATAAATAAGAACAAGTTTACCAGAGCAGGACTTTGAACAAGGCAGGAACTTGGCAAACAGCTATAGACTGTGTAAATCAGCAGGTTATCATGTCTTTCCTGGATCCTGATGAAAATAATTTTTGTTGGACATTCCTGATCTATTTTGCATACTATGTACTTCTCTTTCTACAGAGAGGCTTCTGAACAGCACCATACCTCTTTTCCTGTCATTCTGTCTGAAAGAGGGGAAAAATTACGGCTCTCTGCCCATGTTGCATTAATACAGAATGGAGGAAGGGCATTGGACAATAATCCTACAGAAGTTAAGCTAAATATATGTCTGCATATGTCTGTAATAGCAAATCATATGGCAATCCTTGCTGTAACTGGATTTCTCAACTGCAGGGTGAATCAGCCTCAAGATATTTTTCTTCCCTAGATTTTGGAGGATTTTTCCTACATCTTGTGGGTTGTAGTGTCGTGTCCTCCATATGCTTCAGTGGAACATGTGAAATGGGACACATTCATCTGGGTTCCATATGTGTGCCCATCTTGATTCATTGCACCATGTGAGGACGAGGACTTGTCCAAACCAGAGGATGCAGGAGTGATTTTTCTGGTGAGCATCACTAGACTGTTCAGACTGGTTAAATAATGCTGATCTGGGAAAGACTCCCAGGCCAGCAATTCCAGTTATTCCATGCAACAATATTGTAAAGCTTGTTTGTAGCCCTGTAGAAGGATTAGGTGTGGCATTTGCTCCTGCAGTGTGTGCTGCATGGCTGTGGTTATTTCATACATTCATATTTCATACATGCAGATAAGCAGGCAGAGTTCCACACTTGGGAGCGTAAGCTTGCTGTATAAATCCATACTTAAACTTCAAAATAAACAACTAATGTTCAGAGGTATACTGTTTCTTGGTGCCACAGGTGTAATATCACTCAAAATTAAATGTATAACTGTTAGCCCCTCTGTTTAAAAACATTGGTCCTAGCCACCCTTCACTTCAGATGAAGAATCTGCCAAAAGCCATGAGAACAGCTACGAACAGAGCCGAGAATAGAAGAGCCTCCTGACTTGGTGTCTGATTCACCCACTTTGGTCTGGTGTTATGTAAGGAAGCCAAGTGAGTTGTTGGTGCCTTAGTTAGCATCCTGTGGCCCCAGGCTGCACTGATCTCATGTAGGGTAGCACAAAAATTCCTGTATTTTTGGCCTCAGCATATGGATTTGCAAAAGTGAACTAGAACTATCTTCTGAGGGAAAAAATATTTTTTTCTTCTAGTATCTTCTTTACTCTCATATCTCTTCTGCTGACTTCTAAGAGTTAGAAATTAAACCTACTGATGACTACACAGTTTGAGTGAGAACCAAATGGTTTAAGTTCCATGTTTTTTAGGATTTAAATTGATTTTTCACACAATCTGTTTAAAATAAGTTGCTGTCACAGTCTCAGATGAGGGTTTTACCACATTATTATCACTCTCTCCAGTATACCTTTGTCTAGAAGCTTCTGTACTTAAGTTTGCCAGCATACACAATAAGGTAAGTATTCAATTTAACAGTGCTTTCCCATGTGCTATTGATCTGCTACAAAGAAATTGGTTTTGGCTTCAAGGGACACTGCTGCTTAACTTCAAGGAGAAACTAATTTCAACCTAACCACTAAAATTTGCATGTATAGTACATATTGCAATTAGAGTATTCAATATTGTTAAAGGGAAGAGACTTTTGGGTCTGGAGTTTTGGGATACTTTGAAGAAGGCAGAAAGAAATGTCTTAATCCCAATTTCCTTGGGGAAAAGTGTTGGAAGAAGGAGAATGGAGAAAGGGATTCTCTAATAAAATGAGGGGGTTAGGAGAGGATGGCCACAGTCTGTCTTTGGTGGGGATGTTCTGTGAGGCAGATGTCATATGTGAATAACTCTTGTATACTAACTTGTTTTCGATTTGAAAATCAAGCCTAATAGACTTGCCTCCCTTCAATCTCTTTACAGATAAAATGATAAAAAATTCTTCACACTAGTGCCCAGGATCTTTTCCGACTGCTGTTCCTGAGCATCTCTGCACATCAGCTGCCATGCAAGGAGTAGGCAGACTTTCATTCTCCACTGCCCAAGTGGCAGGAACACTGTAACAGAACTGCAACCAGGAAAAAAAGATGGCATGCCTAATATTTTTGTTTGATTTGGCTTCAAAAGTAAAATTTAAGAGAAATTGAAAGAACATTTTATTTCAACTTCATTCTATATAATTTTACTTAGATAAGACAGAAATTATTTCATTTCTAAGAGGGGAGAGCTTTAATTTTCCCTTGCATTGTCTTTCACATGGCACACCCACTCACAGCCTTGCTGAAGGCTTGGATTCCAACTGCTTCTTGTTTTCCAATGAAAAACTGTCCTACAGGAACATTTTGGACAAGTGTTGCTAGACAGTAGAGTTTAAACTCATGATTGAATGAAGAAGGGAGATGCTGTCTGTGCCAGTCTCTACGCGTAGCAGGAAAGCTTCAGTTTGCATGAGTGTTTTTAGCCTTTAACCTTGCCACGAGACTGTTAGAGCAACACAGTTGGCAAGAAAAGCAACACAAAAGGTACTGTCAGCCTGTCTCCTACCCACGGAGCTAACACTGGGGAAACGATTTTTTTGGGAATATTCAGTAGAGCTTGCAACTTTCTCTCTGACCAGCAGTGATCATGTTTAACAGTTAGCTATTAAAGACATCACTTTCGGGGAGATCCAGAGTGGAGCAGTTGTCAGGAATTGAGCATGAAGCTTTGAGAAAGAGGAAAAACATTACTGCAGGGTAAAATAACTTGTTCCTGGCAGTGTTTCCGGGTGCTGGGAAGGGATCCTATGCACAGCAAAGTTCTCACTACGGACCCAGCACAGGGCAGCTGGTGTTCAGTACTGTTCAGGGACCATTACCTGCATGTGGTTTGCAGGCATTCACCCACTTTTGGTGAGTCAGAGTGATTGCTTAGATGTGGGCTGTGGTGAGCCCTGGTTGATCCCTGACATGAGCCCTTTCAAGAAGCTCACAGAAGCAGCAGAGCTGTGAACCCTTTCTGCAGCGCACAGGTAAGACAGATCAGAACTCAGAGAAACCATTTCGGGAGACAAGGATAAGGGTCTTTGGAAGACCACCATCCTGGGAGCACCTTCATTAGAGATGGGTTTAATCTCATAAGTTTTGAGTTCATCAACCACACATCTGTTTCAGGATACGTGTGCTCCCATGGTGGCAGTGCTGCTTTCTCTTTCTGTGCGAAGCATCCCTAGAATGGCTAATCTGCCTGCATGGAAGAGTGTTTTGCCAGATTGATATCATCCCACACCTCTGACCTCACAGAAACTTATGCAAGACTTCTTTCTAAAAGCTAGTAAAAAAGGGGAATGAAAATTACTATGAAATTTCATTTCTAATTACAGAAGAAAGCAGTCTGTGCAATGCTTGTTGCAGAAGACTTCTTTAAGTAGGGCAACCCTCAGCACCCTAAAAATGGTTAACATAGAACTGATTCAAGTGCTGTTTAAGCTAGTGGGAGATTTTCATTTTGAAAAAGTTCAGTTTGCGGTCACAGGTGGGAATTACTGAATAACTGGACCAGAAAGATGAGGATGGAAAAGGATATATTCCTGAAGAGAGAGCATGGAAGTCTGCTTCAGAGCACCGGAACATTAAGAGTGGGATTCTCATGTTCAAAGCATGAGAAACAATAGATCAGAGGGAATGGAGCAGGGTAGCTGCAGAAACAGAGCTCGGTTATGGTGCTTCAGTGGAGATAGGAAAGTCTTGCTGTGGCCAGGCTGGGATCATTCACCACCTCCTTTCCCAACAAAGGGCTGTGATTAGCAGTCACTGCTTTTCATATTCCCCCAAATTCCCTCTAACCTCATTGAGTTGTGTAAGTGAGCTGGACCCAGGGGAAGTGGGGAAAACAGAACTCCTGGCAGTCTGTTGTTCCAGAATTTCTGGTGGTTTTCACAGGATGAACCACTACTCCATGCTCATACCCACAACATGTGACACCTTCACCTAAACAATTGCTGCCCAACTGTAGATCTCATGGCTTACAGGATTTTAGGGGATTGGAATTGCTCCATGAGAGTCAGAATGGCTTCATACCCTAAATGGCCAGATGAGGTGACTTTTCTGCAAATCATTCCTTCACATATATCCTCCTCTTTGACTCATTTCCTTGTGTTGAGCTTTAAGTAGGATAAAACAAACACCATCAGGAAATCTTACAGTTTGTGCCCTGTGCACCGACAGATTATACTTTTTAATGGGTTCAGTCTTCCTTCACAGCAGGGTTAGTAGTAAAAAAATCACCTGTCTCATGAATTATATACACACTTCTAGTTTATAACAGTTTGTTTAGAGCAGGATGCTGGATCGCAGATTTTCCCAGCCTGAGGAAGGTGTGTTTGTAACTATTAGGAGAGCTGTCCCTAGAGCCTATTTACGCATGCATGAGAAGAATGACTGTCTCATTTTAAGGAATATGAGGAGGAAGAGGAGAGGGAAGGAGGATTTAATAGTTTTGTGCCAAGACTTCAGGCAGGAGTGATTCAGCAAGGGGCTGATAGTGATGTTTTCATTTCACAGTGAGAAGGAAGCTTCTTGGTCACCTAACCCAAAATATTGATGTTTTATCCAGTTAAGGTGGTATCTACCGCTGTAATAGGACTGTGACTCAGAAAGCAGGTGATGATGATGGCTGCTTCTTTCTGACTATAGAACTACAATCCTTATCAAAGGCATAAATTACTATTATTTTCTTACCAGATTGAACATCTTTCTTAAATATATGAAAGAAAAATTGTAGGTTGT
>QWTY01032513.1:0-14143 GCA_008033365.1 Pseudorectes ferrugineus | reverse complement strand
AACAGGAACTCAGATAACTCCTTTAATGTGAATTTCTGTATGAATTATTCACTGAGCTTTATGTCTTGTGGCACATAATCCCTGTTTTTTGGGGGAAAAAGGGGAAGCAGACACGGATTCCAGGGATACTCAGGGTCTCGATCTCCTTTGCTTCCCTGTGAGAGTGGGGGGCGAGGAGAAAGTGCTCATTCACCGACTCTTTCCTTCCTCACCTGGAACCTGGATCGATGACACCACTCTGGGCTCTTCCCAAAATGGTTCCAGCCTCATAAATTCAACAAAATACTCATCCCTGCAGTGGGATCGACGTGATGGGAAAAGATGGGGCCCTGAGGGGAGTAATCACCGGTTTTATGGCAAATGTCCGTGATAAATAACAAAGGTAGCAACGAGAAAACAGAAGAGGAAGAAATTTAGTGCTTCTTTTGCGTATTTGTGTTACAATAATCCCCAAACAAGATTCCTGGCAATTTGTAAGATGAAAATAGGATAAAAGAGCTTATTAATCTTGAATTATTAATCTTGAAGAGCATTAATGCTGCTGAGAGCAGCATTTCGTGCCTGTCCATCTGCCTGACACCCTCTTGCCATCCTGGTGTGTGTAAATAACTCCACACCACCCCTAACACCATTTATTGGAGCACAGACCTTTCCCCCCAAGCCCAGGGTGGAAATGCTGAATTTATCCCTTTTCCTTTCTCCTCCTGGGCTGCTGGATGTGATCTCGGATTGCCAAATGATCTCCAGGGCCATTGGACAATCAGGCTCCCACCCAGGTTTGGGGGTTGAGCTGTGTTGAGGAATATCTCAGATCCCACCAGCAGAAAAATGAGTGGATGTCAGCAGTGAGAATTCCTTAGGTCACAAAGTGTGTTTGCTGTGACACCAAATCCGAGTCGTCCTCAGAATTGATCCAGACAGTTTTCCATGGGTTTGGCATGGAGGAATCCATCCAGAACACCTGATGTGTTCCTGTTCTTACAGGACAGACTCCAACCCCCAAATACTCCAGGAGTTCAGGGTTAGGGGATTTTCCATCTCAGCAGTCCCTCGTTTATTAAATGATAATTCCTTGGACCTGGTCCTGGTGGACTTGGCTCCGTGGCGGTGGCTCCAAGCAGTGCTGATGACACTGGAACACCTCTTTTCCTCACCTCTAGGGAGTACAGGGCAGGGAATTCCGGGATATCAACACCAAAAATTGTGGCATCACTCAATATTCTGTGCATTTCCAACACACCCTCAGTTGTGGTCTCTCCATTTTGCCCACTGGAAAAAGCCTCCTTTTAATCCTCTGGAGAGAGCTGGAAGGAAAATTTCCCTCAGCCAGTCCCTGTCATCTGCAGTGCCAAAAGGGAAGCGGGAGAAATAGAAGGAAGTTGCAATGATAATACCAAAATAATCCTGCCATATGTTAGAGCAATTACCCCTCTCTCCCTCCATCCCCAGATGTGCCGTGTTTGAAGAGAGATTCATGGTTACATAATGAATCAGGAGGGAAAGGATGTGAGCCACGAGGATGATGTAAGGAAAGGAGAAAAAATGAGGAGAAAAGGGAAAAAAAAAAAGAGAGGAGATTGTTGAAGTCGTTTGGAAGGGAAGGAGGAAGCCTCAGTGCAGGGTTTTGGAAGTCTCCCATCAGTCAGATGAGCAGATTGCTGCAGCAGGGAGGAGGAAAATCAAGAGAGTGTGAAGCCATTGAGGAGAGGAATGAGCAGCACGGCAGCAAATCAAAGAGCTGCTGGAAATCCAGATTGGCAAAGAAGGAATTTTCAGGCAGTCTCTTAAAAAATAGCAAAATGCAGCTTTGAGTTGGATCACCAGGACACGTGGAGTTCTAGCTGTTCTCAGAGGAATGAGTCAAAAATAGAGTGGGATCCAGTAGCTCCAAATGAAGAAATTGGGCAAATTTGGCTGGGAGACCCTTCCACAAACAGGATTTATGACTTAGGAGAAGGGGAGACCTTTGACTAAATCTCCTGAATGTTTCATTTCCTCCAAATCCTCCTAAACTTTCATTTGAGGGGCAAATATTGGCAAATGCCCGAGGGGAGGGAGCCGCTTTAACATTTTAAAATCACATTTTTAAATCACCTTTTTCTCCCCACTTCCAGCAAAGCGGTGGAACTATTTCTGAACGAGCAGAAAGCGAACACAAACCCTACCCACAAGGAGGAAAATGAAACCCTCAGCTCAGCTTTAGGAGCAGCTCTGATGATCCCCTATATCTCTATTAGCAAAAGTCGGGCTTTGAGGAGAAAATGGTTTCTCCCGGCGACAGGTGTCTTTGATTACTCCAGCAGCATTTCCAGCCCTTCTCATCCACAGCGTGGATATTTCCTCAGTGGGGGGTCCCGAGCCGTGAAAAGGAGCATAAATCTCTTGTTTTGGGGATGAAGAGCCCACAGGAGAGGCTTTTGTTCTCCGTGAAAAATCAGCCGAGGTGCAGAGCTCCAGCGGAACCAAAGATGTTCCAAAGGCCAGGCTGAGGGTGAAGGTGCAAGAGGAACCTTTTTGCCCAGCTTTGGGGGGAGCTGAGCTGCACCTGCCTCTTTTGGGTCCCCCAGGAGCCGTTCCCGTGCCAGACACGGCGTTCCTGGTGCCCTGGCCACACGCATTCCCTGCTCCTGAGGATGCCAGGGTGGATGGGCACGGCACCAGCTGGGGCCGCATCCAGAACTGGGAACAAAGGGGGATTTAGTTCCCAGCAACCACGGAGCTGCCTGGTCAACACTGGGCTTTGTGCCTCCCGAGGATGGAAAATCTCATCCTTTTGCCTCACGCGGGTCAGGGAGGGTTCAGGGAGGGAGGAGGAGCTGGAGGAAATGGGTTCCAACCTGATGCTGCAAGAGAGGAAATGGCAGAAACGAGGAGCACTGAGAAAAATCACAGATATTTAATGGATTATTCAGTTTTTGGGTTTTGTTGTGTTCCAAATCGTAGGGGCATTGTCTCAACTCAGGCCAAACCCAGGCTCTTGAGTTAAAGGTATGCAGAAAGCAAAGCTGACACTGCTAAACATCATCTGAAGGGCTCAGTAGGAGCCTGGCTCGGGGCTCATTGCTGTGGCAGGGAATTAAGAAACATGGGGTGATTGTGTTACATTTTCCTGGAAGGAGCCAGGCTGGAGAACAACAGGGAGCAAAGGTATTACTGGAATAATAAGAAAAACCCCAAACAACCCCCAATTATTTTTACCACGGTAGAATATCTGTTAACAAATGATTATTCTCTTACCTGTGGCAGTGCTGGCTGTTTTAACAAACCCCTTCTTCAAGAGAAGGGATGAATAAAAACAAGGAAAAAGTGACTTTTTAATTCGTGTTTCTTTAGTTTTCAATGGCCAGCATTAAACTCCCCCTCCCCAAGCTCCAGACCTCCCCGACATCTCATCAGCTGTGCAAGGAGATAAATCCTGGCATCCAGCTCGAGTTTCCAGCTTGTTCCTATCTATTTGAAATCCATTCCCTGGCCACAAAACAGCCAAGGGAGCTGCGGGAGCAGGGTCCAGGAGCTGGGTAAGGAGTACAGGGATGAAAGGGAAAGCACAGGGGGAGGATGCTCTGCTGTGAACCAAACGTGCTCCCAGTGCTCCTTTTCCTCCTCCTTTTTGCTGACAACCCCAGCAAGCTGTGGCATCTCAGGATGAATTAATCTGGGATTAATTTAGGGGATGGAAATCAGAGGAGAATCGTTTCCTTTTGCAGAAAAGGGCAGGAGTTCTACGTCTCCAGAACAGTCACTTTTTTTAAGTCAGCGAAGAAGATGCCACAGTGTAAAATAAGAGCAAAAAAAAGACTTTTTCTTTATGGAAAAGCCACCTCTCAGTGGTGAGAAAGTTTTAATGAGATTTTGAAAATCCCTGATTATTTTTAGTAGAAAATTATCACCTCTACATCCATCTCCAATGAAAGCGATGGGAAAATCAATGCCTCAGGTTTAAAGGAGCAAGTCTGTGTAAAGAAATTAATTCTTTTGCCAGTCTAATTTGAATTCTGCTATATATTAATTTTCTGTCATGTATTCGATATCCAGCACCGTATTTTGCCTCACGAACCACTCCTTCAGATGTATTTTAGTATTACATACAGTAATACCCTGCAAATAAACTCCCAGAAAGAGTTGAAGTCAGTTAAATTTTTTTACAAAGTCCTTCAAAGGACTGTGGTTTAAAACTGAATTCATGATATAGGGATGAATTATTACTGTCACAGTTGTTTTACCTCTGTTAACTTTGTGATTTTCTCCTGCTGAACAATTCCAGCCCAGGATAAACTGAAGAAATTACAAATTTCTTTTTCCAGTGGATGTCAAATCTTCCGGTTCTTTGCCCAAAAAGGATTCCAGGGAGTTCAGATGTGCTGCACAGCTCAGGAATGGCAATTGGAGGGCGGATCAAAAAGAACTTAATAAACCAAATTTTCAACTCACAGGGTGAGACCAGCAAAATCAAACTTAGGAGCTGACGAAACCATGGCAAATTTCAGAATTTCTGACCAAATTAGGGAACGAATTTTAATACATAAAAAAGTATGATTTTATAACTGGCTTTAGGAATCTTACATTAACTAGGCCAGTTCAAATTTCTCCCCAGTACTCTGCAACCACCCACTGCACTGGATTGTGTCCCACTGCTGGGTTGGATGCCTTGCTCAGCAAATTGCTGGGCCTCAGCCCAAAATGGGGAAAAGTCCTGAAAGGAATATGAGGTGGGAAGGCGAGTGAAGTGAGACCTACAGCCCTCGAGTGCTGAGTGGGAACCAGCCTCATTTTCTCCTGCAGGCACATTGTCTGGAAGGCTCTGAGAAGGCAAAACCAGGCCAGGTTTTCCAGCTTTAGCTCTGATAATCACCAAACACCTGCTCCATCCACGTGGAAGGGAGCGCTGGACAAGGTCTGAGCACATCTGGTTTCACTCAGCGGCTCTGGAGGGTTTGACATCCTATAGGGTTTGACAGAGCAGAGAGTCCAGCGAGTCCTCCAGACAGACAGGCCCAGTTTGTTCCTTTGGACTGGATTTTACCTGGCTGGGCTGATTAGTTTCATAAAACCCTAATTAGAACCAGCTCTTCACGTCAAACGCAATGACATTAAGTGGAATGCAATGACATGAAGTTGAAAACGAGGTGAAATGTATTTACACTAAAGGAATATCTAGAGAAAAGAATGAGTCTATAAAACCTTCTCTCTGTATCTGATTTTAAGTCAACTGAACCTGTCTGAAAGCATCAACTGCCTCTATTAATCTTTTCTCTCCACGAGAACTGCTCTGGAGCTCCAATGTGCTACAGGATGGGCCTCGAGTTAGCAGAGCTATTAGGGAAAAATGAGTTATTTTAGTGGGATACTCCAAGGAAATCACAGCAAATGTTCCTCAGGATGGAATCTGCAGCGAGGGAAAATTTAAGGACAATTTAAGTTCTCGTCAGATAAAAATCTTGGTGTAAATTTGACAAAGAGCAGCCTTCAGGGAAGCAGGAGCCTGCCTGTTTATCTGTCTGTCTTGTTCCTCGAGAGTCTCAGGAATTAAGGGCGTCGCATGATCCTTTCTGGCTCATTTTGATCAGTCCTCATTATCCTTTTTCTGCCCCAAACCACAGCAAGAAATTAACCTGAATATTGGCAAGACATCCCCTATTCTTCCCTCAAACCCAAGCAAAATATCCCCATCCCTTTATTCACCAGCACATACATTTGATGTCGTTTTCTTTTCCTATTTGTAGAGCTACTCGAGGATATTGGTTCTTCCATTTAACCACAGGGGCCCTGGAACAATCTTTAATGCATTTAGGATGTGGTCATATTTTAGGATGTTTTAGAGGATAAAATCACACTTGAGGGCTATTTAAGCCCTTGAAAAAGTGCAGTGGACCCCGCTGGAGGGGCTGCCAATCCCATAAGTGTCCCTCCTGCTGGCCCTGGGGCTGGGAGGGTTGGGGCGGCGGTGGGAGGATTATTCTGCTGTGAGTTCACCTGTTTACCCAGGCTGTTATTTATTGAAGATCAAATTGACTGAAAATCACTCCCGACAGAGAGCTGGCAAGGGATGACATTATGAGGAGAGCAGAGCTGGGGGTTTAGAGCCTCAGTTATCTGTGATTTAGGGATCATTAGGATCTCTTTAAAATTCTTGCAGCTGGCCAAAAAAACTAAAATTAAAGGCAGGCTGTGCCTTACATTAAACAGTTTGGGAATAGACAAGAGACACCGTTCTGCTGGGTTAAACCTTTTGTTTGACATCTTTAAATTCCTTTAATCTTTTTCAGCTTAATTTTGCCAGTTTGAGTGCATGAGGGGAAGGCTTATTTGTGATGGGGGAAATATTCCTGTGAGGAACTTCTCTACCATTTTTATCACTGTATTTATTCTTATTTTGCCCTTCAACTGGAGACCAGATTATAACTGAGGAAAACTGACATGTATCCCATGCCCTCAAATCTGGGTGTCTGAACCAGTTCTATGGACAAAGGGAGACTCCAAGGTCTGAATTTTGGACTTGAAAGGCATCAGATTGAATGAAAACACCTTTGCTGTTTGAGTGCAGTTGATTTTTAGTGTGGTTGCAAGTAGGACACTTTAAACTGCCTATTCTGGTTTGTATGGAGGTTTTACAGCTATTTAGGAGTGAAAGGAACAGGTTGAATGCTGTGAAAGCAGCCTCCAGCTCCATTTTCAACAATTTCCGAGTTGCTGTGGGCAACAAATCTCTTCGGCCCACGGTTTTGTGCTCTTGGAGGGCAGCAGCAGCAGGAAAAGCAGGAGCTCCACCAAAGACAAGCCCCGCTCTTGTTAAGCAAAGCCCCTCAGTTTCAGGCAGCACTTGGGTTTGGCCAAACCTGCGATCCACCAGATTGATTTTCTTCCTCCTTTTGCTTTGTTTTATTTGAGCAGAGCATTTCTTCCCCTGCTGTTTGTCCCCTTGGACAACTGCAGGAAAAAGCCCACTTGCACCCCTCGACCTTTCTCCTCCACGACTGACAATTCCCTTCCTCAGCCTCCAGGCATGGCTTTTTTTGGGAGTGCCTTATTTAGACCACATGAGCGGCATTCCGAGCTTTCCAGTAGCCTCCCAGCCCCACGGAGGATTTATTTACATTGCATAAAATTAGAGGAAATGAAGGGGGATGTGTTTGAACGGAGAGCAACAACCTCATTCTGCTTGTTATAAACTCCCCTCATGGAAGGGTTTCAGTCAATGTCAGCTTGGGGCAGGGAGGGGAAAAAACTCCACTCCTGGGCATTTCCAGGATAATGGGGAATGATGCCTGGCAATAAAACACACTCAGCAACTCTCTAAACAAAATTGTTTGGTGGATTTCGAGTGATTTTTGCCATTCCATACCATGAATCCAGGTTGAGTTCTTGGCTTCCTGTCTCACCAAAGGATATCCCACAGAGGAGGTCTTTGGGGTGAAGAAAAGGAAGAATTTCTTATTAAATGAAATATATTCTATGTTTAAAAAGGTGTTTGCACATGGGGGAAAGAGAAAAGGTTCCACTGGAAGTGATACAGACGGGGGTCCAGACATAAAACATTTTTACAAATTACAAATTATTAAATTCCACTTATTTGGTTATTTGTACAAATCACAAATTATTAAAGTCAATTAATTTTGTTTGCATTGGTACCTGCACTCATTCTCTGAGCGCAGAAAATTCATCAACTCAGGCTTTTCTGAGTCTATATTTCAATGTCTTTCTGGCTTCACTCTGTATCACAAAGGTAAATGCAAATGGAATAACCACAAAAGTAGGTTGGTCAGATCCAGGCCTGTGTTGTGGAAAAGAATCCCAAAAATTTAGGATTAAATTAGTTAATTACAAAAAAAAAATTAGTTAAAACATAGCAGTGCGAAGTTCTTCCTAACTCCAAGATCCAAGATAGATCTGGGTAGGGAACCCAGAAAGGAAAAAACATGAAATAAATTCCGGACACCCATAGCAGCATTAAAGGTAATCTAGAGCAGATCCTCAGCCCTGGTGCCAGAGTTATCCCAGAACACATTTATGGCTCATTGTGGTTGGTGCCAGCCCAAATTTTCCCCTGCCAAATTTCACCCCGGTGTCAGGGCTGGGCCATCCTTGGTTTGGACGTGCCCATCATCATCCAGCTTTTAGAAATCCATAAGGAAGTGACGGCGCTTCCTGGAGCTACTGAATGTTCCACCAAAACCTCAGATCACTGTGGAATTGCTTGTTAGGAAACCATTCCCACATTTCCCAGGGTTTTATTCCTGGGACAGGACAGTGACCAATTCCTCTTCAAACCAGCTCTGCTTTCAAGGATAATTTGCAAACTCAATCAGAAAAAATTGTCCAGAGCACTGAACAGTTTGGATCAAATTATTATAGGCTACAACTTCCTCCGGTGTAAAATTTCAATAAATTTATATATGGAAATCTCTCTCATATATATATATATATATGGAATATATTTTCTCTCATATATATATATGAGTTATATGTACAACTCTCTCATATATATATTTGAATCTCTAGACATGAACTGAGTCAAATATATATTAAAAAAAAAAAAAGGAGGAATGGCACTTCTCCCCCTTTCAGACATCCAGCTGGAATTCCCTTCAAAAAACCTATTTTTTTCAAAAGCAGACGCTCCAAATTTTCTAAAATCAGACTTTTCTAGCTGTGTTTAAACACATCTAAATCACAATTCTTCCCTCTTTCTCTTTTTAAACAAAAAAACTTTAGAAGATCCCATGGATTCATAAGCCCATTGGAAGGGCAACCATGGAGGCTGCAGAAAAAAGTTCAAAACGAGATGGAAGGAGAAGATGAAAATATTCAAAACTAATATCAACTTACAGCAAAGCATAAAAAAAATAAAGAAAATAAACTTTCTTGTCCAGGGGTAGATAAAGACAGAGCCAGCTTTGATTTCCTGGCGATACTTGAGGGGGAAAAGGGAGAGAAGTCACAAACCGCAGATGATCAACAAGGACGGGGATTCTGAAAAGAACTTATTTATTTGTAAACCCTCCACGGAAGCAAAAAGCGTGTTCTGCTAATGACTAGGAATTTAAACAGCTTTTTTTTTGGAAAAATAAAACAAATAAATATCCCTGTGCGCCTTCAAGGCTGCTCTCGTCAGCATAAACCGCTATTCAGTAGCTCGAGCAATACCTTGCATTCAAGGTCAAGCCAAACCTCCATGAAAACAAACAATTCCTCATCAGCCTTTCCAGCAGGACTAGCTGAGAACAACAGATCAGATGTGAAAGAAAAATGTTGGGAAATTGGGCAAAAACATTGGAAAATTGGGAAAAAAATTGAAAAACTGGGGGAAAAACGTCAGCACCAATATTCGGCCTCCGCGAGACGCCGTTCGCTGGCTTTTCCTGAAACCAATTTCGCCTTTTCCTCAGGGATCCTTTGGAGGCTGCAGCTCTCCAGGGTTGGAGGCAGGAAGCCTCAGGAAGTGGCTGGGAGCCTGTGGTGATGTAACTGTCACATTGCCCCAGGCCTGGCTCTGTTGATATTAGCCCGGGCTAATCACCGCGCTAATTGGGCGGCCACGACGCGGAGCAGCTCGGCTTTCACTTCAACTGCTCACCCAAATGAGGTTTGACTCAAATGTAATACTTTATATCAACACACGGGATGGCTGTAAAAATAATTCCACATGTGCTGGTGCCTCTTTTTAATAAGTGTCTTCCTCAATTTTCCCTGCTGGATGAGGCACTCGAACGTACACGTAATTAAGGTTATTTAAGGGATATCAATTGAAAAATGCACCCGCAGGAGGCTGAACATGACTGATGGAGCTCCCAGTGCAGCTCCCAAAAGTCAGCTGCCAGAATTTCCTGCAGCACTTCTACAATTTGATCTTCCCCACATTGCCCGGGACAGGAATAACCTGGAAATCTCTCGTTTTGCTCTTCGTGACGTCGTTCGCCTCGGTACAAAATGGGTTTAGAATGGGAGATTTATGGTTTGGGAGCAATTTCTGTGGGACTCATAGGGGATAAAAAAGGCAAAAAGCACAGAGAAAAGCAGAGCTGGGCTTGTTTTGTGCAGCTGGTGGAGAGACAGGCAACACCTTTCTGCTCAGAACTGGTGGGAGAGTCCTTCGGAGCCCCAAGACAAAAGTCTGCCCAAAATAAGATGGAAAGACACTGAGAGAAGATCTACTGCAGTAGAATTTTCATGGATTCATGGAGTATTTTGGGTTGGAAGTGACCTTTAAAGGCGACCTAGTCCAATCCCAAGAACATCTTCCACTAGACCAGGATGCTCAGAGCTCCATCCACCCTGACCTTGAACATCCCCAGGGATGGAGCATCCATCACCTCTCTAAGCAACCTGTGCCTGTGTTTTACCACTCCCATTTTAAAATAGTCTTCCTTATATCCAGTCTAAATCTACCCAATTTAGTTTAAAACCATTCCTCCTTGTCTTAGGCCCTGCTAAAATTTTCCTTCATCTTTAATATAAACCCCCTTTAAGAATTGAAATGCCCCAGTGAGTTTTCCATGGAGTTTTCTGTGTATTTTTTTGTGGTCATCTTTGTGCTCTGTCAAATTTTCCCAGTGTTCCTAAAAGGAGAGATGTTTCCAGCACAGCAGAGAACACATAAAAACATTAATTTAATGTTTAATTACCCCGGGGGTGCTTCGAGGATGCATCACCCTGTGCTCAGAGATGTCACAGAACGTGGAACACCGGAATTCCAGCATTCCAGAGTTCACCATTTCATGGACAGATGATGGAATCATCCTCCTCATGGAGAGGCAGCAACTTTATGGCAATGGATGTTTTTCATGTTTCTACTCTACTCTACTTTAATCTCAGCAGGGCTCTGTTCACCAGAGAGCCTGTAAAGGGTTTGATAATGAAGAAAATCCAACGTGTGCTTTGTCCAAGACCAAAAAAACCCATAAAAATTCCCAAATCCAATGATAACCAATGGTTCTTGGAGTGGATCAGCCATAATTTGTATCAAAGGCAGCCCAGTTTTCGTATTTGTGTTTGTATTAAATGCACTGAGCACTAGAAAATGAGATTTGGGTCCTTCCACAATGCACAAAACCAAATTCCTGTTGCTGTTTCTATAATTCTGTTGCTTGTGCCAGCCCAGCACCCCCACGATGATGGCACAGAGCACCCACCTCGTGCTGTGAGGTCATTTGGTGGCTGAGGCAGCTGGAAAAGGCTCTTCTGATTTGTCAGACAGGTCTTGATAAGGCAGAAGAAGTTTCCAACACAAAACAATATCAAGAAAGAGGAAAGCACCCCCCTTCTCCTTCAAAAACACACAGAGCTGGAGATGCAAGCAATGCACAGCAGAGCTTGCTAACAACCTTCCCAAAAGCCTTTTTTTGGGTTAAAAACCTCGGAATTATTTGTAAAATATTTTTACTTTTCCTTGCTTCACCTTCTCCACCTTCAAGGTGGCTGATTTCCAATGGAAGGCAAATTTAAGGCATTTTGCAGATGAATTTTTGCTCTGCTATCCGTGTTTCTGTGGGGTTTTACAGCCAGATCTTAGGTCAGGCTTTCCTTGGTCAGTAGAACATCTGAGCTGGACTTGAGAAAACGTCTCAGGATGGAGAGAAGTCCCCCCTGACACCTTCCTGTCTCACTGCAGCTCCCTCAGCATCCGAGTGCTTCCCTTCCCTGCAAAGTTGTCATAAAAATCATTATGAGCCCTGAACAGATGTGACCTTAAAGAGCAACTTGATGGAGGGGAAAAAAAGAAAAAAAAAGAAGAGGTGGGGAATATAAAATAGCCTGTGGTGAAAATAACAGCAGGAAAACATTATAAAATCTGAGCCATAGCTGGCTGGCTTCCTCCTGATTATTGCTTTCTCTTTCAAGGGCCCGTCCTTGAGAGTGCAGATTTTTGGGGGTGATTTTGGGAAGGTAATTTTAACACTTGGCTGATCTAATGAAACAAAGCTGCTGCACGGAGCTGTGATAACCCAGGGCTCCAAGAACATCCTCGGATTTAAACAGAGGTGTCAAGGAAATCTCATCCTTGGTGATTTTTGTTGTGGTGTGATCACAGAGCCCTGGCTGCTTGTGAAGGGGTTTTTTTGATGTCAAAGGCTGTGGAAACTCCTGGCACGGGAGTTTGGATTTATTTAGAAATATTCTAAATAAAAAAGCAACAAAGAGTTGCTCAGCCTAGCCCAGGTCTGTGGCGAGGCTGGAGCTCAGAGACCCAGCTCAGCCCCCTGGGCCAAGCCCCCCCAGCTCCCCTGGCACTCAGGAGAACCTCAGGACATGGAGAGAGACCAGGATTTCAGAAAAGAGCCATGGAATGGTTAAAATATGAAACACATGAGGAGCGAGTTGAAATTGTAGCAGGATTTGCAAATTGCCAGCACCTCTTCTCCACTCCCAGGGCACTGCTGCTTCCAGCCACCAAGGAAAGCTGGGATTTCACCTCAGCTGGGATGTTTGGACTCAAGGCATTAGGTTGGATCAGGCTCAGAAATAATCTTTTGGATAGAAGAACAAATTCTCCAGCGTGCCTGGTAAGATTTGGATGCAGGCAGGGCTGTCCTAAATCGGCTGGAACTTCAGCGAGGTGTTAGAAATGAAATGAGAAATCTGCTGGGCCTGCTGCACTGGGCAGTGTTCAAGCTCCAAACTGATCTCACTGTTTTTCTTACAAGGCATTAATATTTTTTGCAGCTGATGTGATATTTAGATCAATGCAATGGAGAAAAAAAAGTATTTCAAAGTCTCAAGTATTTGAAAGTCTTTTGAAAGGAAATGATGCTCGGTTGGTGAGGTATGTGTGAGACATGGGGGGCAACAAACACCTTGGACCTGTTCTAAACAGCGAGGAAAGAAAGAGAATTGATACTCTGAATTTTGGAATCCACCAGCAGAAGTTGCACTTTATCCCAGGCTGGCAACAGGTTTTTCAGGGGCTTTTCATTCTTTTCCCAGCCTGGATCTAGGGCTGACTTTCGCAGTGAATATCTGGTTTGCCAAAGCCATTTTCTCCAGGATTTTTAACTTTGAATTGTCCTCTCCAGCTCCTTGAGAGCTGCAATGCCAAGGAGCTGTGCACGAGGAGGGTCTGACACTGTCCCACACTTACCACTGCAGAAACCTTCCACTCCTCCACAGACCTGACAATTCCTGTCTGGTGAGATCTGTGGACACTGGAGAAATCCTTTCCTCTTTTAGCACCACTGCAGATCATTCCTGTCTGGTTGGTTGCCTTTTCTCCCCTTATTCCACCACCTGACACAACTCCCCTTTCCCAAAAGCACTTTCCCAATTCTTTATCAGATTTCCCTGGTCCTGGTGATGCTGGAATTAGAACTGGGCTGAAATTCCAGCGCAGGGAGTCAGGCTGCTCCTGCAGCCGGAGGTTTTGGCACCTCAGCTCTGCTTTGCCCGGAGAGAACAGCCCGGGCCCAGCCTGGAAGCAGCACTTTGTGTCGGGGCTCTGCTGCACGCGGATCCAGCAAGAGGAATTCGGGGTTGAACCGAGCATCCCATGGATTCGTCAGGATCCGCCTCTGCTCTGCAACTGCTCCGCAGCCGGAGCTGCAGTCAGCCCCTGCTTATCTGATGCATATCGAGCATCGAGCAAAACCTCCCGCAGCACCTGAACCCCCGCCTGCCCGCTCGGGACTCTCCCGGAGCTCTCCCCGCTGCTGCAGGATTCATCCCCGGCCCCCGGGAATCCTTCCCGAGTGTTCCATGCGCAAGTGAGCGAGCCCTGCCCCGGCTGGGGTAACTCAGGCACGGACCCCGGGCAGGGTTTCCAGCCCGGCAGGGAACTTCCCTCGGCCAGGAGGGAGCAGAGGGGGTTGTGTTGTTGTACCACCAGCGCTGGGGGAATATTGGTTTGTTTTTGGAAGCGATGGCTAAAGCAGATGTTGGGGGCGAGCTGGCGTTTCGGAGCCTGCGGCAGGCAGGAATTATCCTCCAGGATGAAAAGTGACCCCCAGCCAGCACTGGTGCCTTTAATCCGGAGCTTTGTGCGCTGCTATCGGCTCCTGATCAGTTTTAAATCCCCTCCCTCCCACTCAGCCTTTCCCTTTCCCCGGAAAGCTCGGCTTAACTGCGCTCGGTGCCTCCCTCCCGAGGAGCTCCATCACCTCCAGCTTCTCCCTCTGGCTGCAGAAACACCAAAGAGAAACTTTCAGCAACTTTG
>QWTY01032512.1:0-18757 GCA_008033365.1 Pseudorectes ferrugineus | reverse complement strand
TGTCCGAGCGCCACAGTGTGGGTTGAAGTCTGCTCTGTACACTGGATCTGCTTGTCTGACATCTCTTTGAAGTGCAGATGTAAACATCTTTGGTCATGAGTCATTAAGACCCTGAGAGGTTTTGAACAAAAGCTGGGCAGCTCAGTGAACCAATACGTTTTTAATGAAACTGTGATTTAATTGAAAAAATTCATTGGGCACATTGTTGACATATTTTCTCTCTTATTTCCATGTATCTGCTATGGAATGGAGATCTAGGGCAAATAAGGACTGAAGAATAAACTCTCACTGGAGAGTCACTAACTTCAGCTCTACTTTTGAAATTAATTTCTTGTCTTTCTTGCTCCAAAATGGGAGAGCAGGAACACTGTGTCTTATGTCCTATGCCTGGTGACAAGATTTATGAAGCCTTTGATCAGATTTCTCAGCACACAAAGCAGAGTCTGAGTCACTGAGATGTTCCTGTGGCGGCACCCTGGGAAGCTCAAAGGACTAACTTAGCAATATTACAATTCTTGTTACATACATGTCCTGTACCAAGCCCTAACCCACGGCAGCAACCCTTACTACTCTCTCCTGTCTGGATGCAGATGTGGACCAGGGACACAGTGCTAGGGTGAGCAGGCTGGTTCCATCCCATTCCCCCTTGGGCTCCCAGCAGCACCTGGCACTACGTGTTCATCTCCCACTAGAAAAGCAACACGTACTATTTGCATTCACTTAAACTGAAAGCGTCCCTATCCTTCTTTCCCCTTGCACCCTGTTTCTCATGTCTTGAAATTGTAATAATCCCTTCTTGTGCCTTTGTATCTGCTGGTCTGAAATCTTGTTTTCAGAATACGCATACACACACTTGGGAGCTCAAGTCCTGTAGAAATAAGAAATCAGCTTTTATGAACTGATGTGCTTGTGGGAACATATGGTGGTGACTTTGAATCTCAGTATCAAAGAAGAGTGTTCTCCTGAGACTTCATTTGGAGTTCTATAAATACTTTGTGTTTTCATTTTAAAAAACAAATTTTTGTGCATTTTCAAACTGAGATGAAACTTCTGGAGATCTCAAAAAGTCTCCATTCTGAGAGAGAATGTTAAATGGTACACAATATACAAAACTAGTCCCAAGAGATGATGCAGAGAATATGATAAGGAAAGAAGCTCATTCCTCTAGTATAGATCAGATATCAAGGTCAAAATCTACACATCTCTTCCCAGAAAAAATCTTGCAGAGAGAAAGCTTCTTGCATCAAAGAGAATCCCTGGGCTATAGTATGTGACTCTAGCTATCCACTCAGTTTTCATCTTTATTCCCATCTAAATAATTTTGAAGAGCAGAGATGAACAAAAAAATAAATTCTGAGGAGCACAGGCAGCTTCAGGACTAAAAGATTGATGCACCTTGCACTGAAGACATTCAAGAGTGAAAACTGAATGAGCTCTGGATATATCTCTAAGTCCTGTAATGATTCATCAAATATTAAATCTTTTTTGTTGTAGTTAAATAAATTGCCTAAGAAATAAAAACAAAAGTGAATGCTTTCAATACAGACTGGATCATGAAAAAAGAACAAACAGGCTTTTTCTCGTAAAAAGGCATTTTCTTACACAACTCTTGGTATGGTTTTGAATGCAGGAGGAGCAGCACTGAAGAGTCACTTGAACAGCAAGCTCAGCAGGAACTGGAGGCTTGGAGCTGCTGCCTCATCCAGGAAAAAGCCCTTTTTTGTTAGAGGTGAAGGGGCTCCTGCTGAGGCAAACATAGCAGGAGTCATGAAACACAGAATGTTTCATCAAAGCTTTGCCTGTGATGAGGAGAAGCCCTGGCTCTTTGTTGGTGCTGACATCAGGTGGGGTGGATGACCCCACCACATCTCAGCTCTCGTGAGCAGATACTGGAGGAGCTCAGAGTAGTGAATGCACCACTACCTCCTACTTAGGAGTGTGCCACAGGGCAAACCCAGGACAAGGGGTCAGCAGCCATCATGGAATGGTCTCTCCCTCCACTCTCTCCCTCCAAAAAGTCTGGTATCACCACTCGCTATGGTCCCTAGTGCTGACAGTGAAATCTCAGCAGAAGTCTGCCTTGGCCCTTTCACTGACAATCAAGGGTCAGGTTTAGGGCCTGTGGAAGAAATAAGACTTGCCTAACGCTAAGGGAGGGTCTGAATCCCCTTTCTTTCCAAAAGCTTCAGGTGTTGGAAGGATCAACTTGAAGAAAGCAAACTGGTGTTGCCTCACAGCAGGGTCACTCAGAGGCTGGTTCCTGCCTTCCTGCAGCTACTGAGTTAGACGGTGAAGGAAATGGTGCCATCTGGTACCACATCGTGCAGTGCCTTTAAGATCAAACCTTTGCGAGCCAGAAAACACCTAGCTTGCTTTAACCAGCTCCTCACTTTTCAGTCAGAATTGTAATTGTAGTTGCATCAGCTGATGGAACAGTTACAAAGAGATGCACTGTAAGACAACTGTCTTGAACAACAACATCTTACTTAAAGGCACAAAATAGTGTTGAATGCAGTAAGGATTTGATATTTGGGAGAATGCCTGTTCTTTTCATCCTTTATCTCAAGTACTGAAAACTTGAACAATGCTAATTCAGCCCTGGAAGTGTTGGTGCAACTCAAGGGACCAAATGGTCAGGAGCAGCACAATCCAGTGCTTTGTGGCCAAACACTCTGAAAGAATCACTTTGGCCAACACCAGTTTTTATTGCTAAAAATTAAGCATATCAAGACCTCGATAAACAAAGAGACATAAAAAGATAGGAAGGATCAAATGAAAAGAAGACATTCCATAAGCAAAAAGATTTTACTGGGGCCATGAGGGCATTTTGTGTTTTAGCAGAGACTTTGTGTGAACATATGCTATTTCTCTAATACTTTGTCTTTATAACCTGTGATAAATATAGAGAAAGTTCTGGCACTCATGGGCAAAGCATGAGCCCCAGTGACGCTTACTAAGTCCAAAATAATAATCTGTTTGCTGGCATAGCCACACCATGTTTACATTTATGAGGGTACCTTTACTGGCACCTGCCACACATGATTTAAAGTGCACTTGAGGAAGTCTCCTACTGTGATTTCTTCATTCTTTGAAACCTACTGCAGAAAGGTTGGTAGGGCTGAATGACTGAAATGATTTATAGTGCTTGTCTGTTGGGTAAATGATTAAACAGCACAAGTCTGTTTCTTCTGGAGGAGGAAATAACACAAAAGGTTATTCACGTGCACTTGAGTTGGTAGAAATACCTCATAAAATACACCGTGCAGTTTGAGAAACAACACTTAATGATGGATGATTACCAGTGATATTCAAAGACATCTCAATTGATGTTATGTATTATAATTTAAATTCTTCTACCAGTTGTAGCACTTTATATTTTCCACTCTTTTTTTCCTTGTACATCTGACATATTCTGTACAGCAGAGCCTACAGCACCTGAGGTCAACAACAGCTTTTGCTTCTGACAGAGAAATTTAGAACAATTACCAGTCAATGTAAAATAATGTATAATTCCACACCTAGCTTTGTAATGAACTATAGATTGAAAGGCTCTGAAATTGCTGCAATTACCATCTCCTAAAAGGGAGTCATTAAAAAAAAAATTACAGTAGATGATCTGAACAAAATGGAGGAAAAAACCACACTACACACCTGGTATGTTTGCAAGGCTGTAGTGTTACATCTAATACAACAGGTGGAAAAACATGCCATGCATATGATTTGTGGTATAGACACTGCCAGAGACACCATCCAAAGTAAAAATATGACATACAATGTTTCCCTTTCTTCATTAAGGAGTTTTGTATGATCAATTGCTTAAAATTTGATCCACGATGTTGTCACTTCTGCTATTCAAGACTCAGGTAGGTTGCATTTTAAAAATTTCAAGGAACAGATCAGTGTAGAAAGTACTTCTCTTCTGCTCATTCTCCCACCAGAAACTTGGCATAGAGTTAAACTAAAATTACCTCACTTGAAACAGTAATGAAGAAGGAAAGGAGGAAAATGTGGCTGTGCTACATTAAACGTCAGGCACTCCTGTGTGGTTCCTTTAGCTTCAAAGAGTGCATCCCTATGAAGGGAAAAGTCAGTTTAGACCCAGATTCAGATTTTCAAGGAAGCCTCCCATAGTCTAAAAGAATCTCATAAAAATGACAGATAATGACAGCAGCAGAAGTAAAATCTAAATGGTCAAGAAACCAGCTATGTAATTCTTAAATATAATCAGACAATTTAGGTCTCAATAGTAAAAATGAAGAGGCTGAACTGTGTCTTATAAAGGACTAACTATAAAACTATATATTTAGCTACATAAAAAGCTAAAAATAGGACTAATTGAACTAAACTAAAAATTGAGCAGAGAACAAGAAAGAGTTTATTAAATAAAGAAGACAGTAACCAAGGAGATATCTAAATGAACAATAGCAGGAAAACATTTCTAATTTCTTGGAGGTAGAAGAAAAGGTGCAACAAAAGGTAAGGGGAACAACCTATCTGCAGTCTTCTTTGTAGAATGGTTGTAAAGATGACTGAAAACGTTTCTAAAAGCACAACTGTCACAATACATAGTGAAATACTTCTAAAGAGAAGATTTATGATGCCATGAGCAGAAGAGAAAAGGCTGTGGCTACAATCAAAATTCAATCCCTTCCACTTGGAAAAACAGGGAACATTGACTATTTCTGTGATCTGAACTGCAGGGACTGGAGCTTAATGCTGACCAGGGAACTTTTCCACTGAGTTTATAATGAGATGAAATCGTGGTAAAAAAACCCAAAAAACAAAACGCTGAAGAAATGTACCAAAATTAGTTACTGAACTTCAAATGCTGGTCACCAGCAGTGAGAACCTTTCTTGAGAGAACATATGGTCCTCTGACTGGAATGAAAAATACTTTTGTTCAATAAAGTCCCTGCTTTGTACAGGACTTAGACACATCACAAGCAAGACTTAAAAGGAAAAATACAGTCATCTGTATCTGTGAGGATGGCTGAATGCAGAGCACAACTGCAAGAGGTCTCTCACTGAGCTACCAAGAACATTTTGGAGCCCCTTCTCTGCACTGAAAAAGTGATTCTAACGTTATCTCTCTATTTTATAACTATTATAACTTTGCCATTTACTACAAAGGCAAGTTGTGCCATCAGGAACAATTGCTTGGTTCCTGGTAATGTCCTTCATGCCAAGTATCGGCTTCAGCCTGAATTATTTGTACATGGCATCTCTTAGTATTTTGTTAAACTGGGAATAGCTGTCCCATACTCTAAATAGTTTTTAGTTTAAGGGTGAAACCTCAAACTCTATATCTAAAGGCAGAACTATTATGGATTTCAGTCTAGAAATTAACAAAATTTGGACCTGGAAGTGGATGCAATTTTGGCCACATGTCACTGGCAAAAGAGTGAAGGATGTAATGCAACCATAAGCTACATCAGCACAAAATGTATTTTAGGACATAAAGATGTTTTGCAGCAGTGAAGCAATTTGGAATAGCTCTAGATCTAAGCAAGCTTGAAATCAGGCCCCTAAGACTGATCATAGTATCTCCAGTTAAGTCTATTCTACTCTTTTGTGGTGATGATGCAGTCTTCATTTCACAAGTGTGAAATCAGATCAGTAAAAAGATACATGTTTATAGATGAGTAATGAGTAAAATTAGAAATTACCCTCCACAGAAAGAAACAAAAGTAAATGAAGAGAAAATAAGAAAGGTGCTAGAAATGTCTACTAAAGACATTGATCTGATAACTTGATTGACCTGGGATGAAATCAGATGTGGTGTGAGGAGAGAAGGGCTGGCTGGAAAAACTCTCAAGTTTAATAATATTTGATGGTAACTTGGGGCAAGAATGTGCCCTAGTCACTCCTAAAGTTACTAACAGATTCCCAGTGGGCAGTAGGCTTAGGAGGCTTTTTAAATGATAAGCTTATGCCACACAGATTTAAGCAGAGGAAATGGAGTGCTGGAGGAGGAAATGCCTACACTTTATTTATATTTTTAAAAGTCCTATGAGTGTGGATTAGCCATTACAAGCATCCTGAGATGCTGAGAATGTACTTGCTTTGAGGCTCATCCAAGTTGACTTTTCCCTTTAGAAGAATGAAAGGCTGCCTCTCATTTACACAACCATGGCCAAAAAAGATCTTCTATTGTCCATATCTCAATTCATGCAAACTTCTTGTTCCAGAAATAATGTAAAATTATTTGGAGACAATCCCAGGTCAATGGGTGGTTTCAAAGTTACCTGTAGGTCAGTGAAAGGACAGTGATGGAGACCGGAAGATGACTGGTAAGGTGCTGGCATGGAACCAGTATCATCAATGCAGTAATGGGACCAGGAAATGGAAAAGAAGGTTAAGTTAGGTGTGTTATTGGCTCATTCCTTTCCAACATTTCATGAAGAAATTTTTATTGGCTAAGCAAGAACCTGCTTGGTGTCATGTCTATTGAAGATATCCTTTCTGCACTGTCCTCACTGGTTTGGGGAGGGGGGACCACGGTTTGTTCTGCTACAGAAGATGTCTATGGATCTGTAAATACAGTTTTATGTCAAATAAGAGAAGATAGATAGATAGATGTGATTTTATTTCTGTCTTAGAAAATATAATCACTGTGTTTAGATTCCTAAGCACTTAATTAGTTAGGACACATGCTCCTCATTCAGCATTGATGAGCCTTGAGAAAGTAATACGTATTTTCTGTAGCTTGAGAGTTTTTAACAACAGGTATTTTATTTTATTATAGAAATATTAAATAGCATGAACTAATAAAATTTAAACAGCAAAAGAAATTACTAATACTCTGAATGTTAGAAGACACATGGAAATAAGCCAATAAATTGGCCAAATAAATATCTGGTGAATATTAGCTAAATGTTTTTTTCCCCTGAGGAACATTGCTAAGCTTGATTTAATTTATTAATATAGTTTACTAGATAGGATTTCAATTATGAAAATACAGTAATATGAAGCAAGCAGGATCTTTCTCTAGGTGATGCCTTGCTCATTTTGTTACACATTAGGTTTACAAAAATATGGCCATGCCCGTATATGAAGGAAATGTAATTCAGCATACTGGAATTTCTGCCAGCATTATGCATGCCACCCAGGGAATTGGCCAAATCACCTTAACAGGATTATTTCTACTGGTTATAAGAGCTGAAACATATTCTGCGGTGCACTTAATACCTCATTCAAAGCACACTGAACACATTAAGCCTAATTAGTCAGCAGTGTAAGATCAAGAAATGCAAGCAAATTTGTTGCAAGCTTGACACAACACTGCATCAGGGTCCTTGATTTCAGTCTGTTACAGAGATCTTCTCAGTGTATTTTCCTCTCAGTTCTGCATGTTTCCTTCTGTTCCCTGTGGCTGAACACATACATAAAGTTTTGAAATTCTTGGATGAAAGATACTCAGCAAATACAGGGATAGTGTCTGACATTATCCAACAAAAGAGTCAGCAACCCACAGCAGTCTGAATCCTTCTCAACAGGTTCAAAACTGAAATAGTTGTCATGATAACCTTACCAGTTCTCTGAATTATCCAGTTCTCTCCTTCCTCAAACACTGAAGCTTAAAAACTTCAGCTTGTGAGTCACCCTGCCTTTATAACAAGTGTGCTGAGGCACACTGAAGTGATTTCATTAGAATTCTCTGCAGGCTGGAATAGATTATAATAAGATTACTGTCACCAGCAGAAGGAAAACTGCAAAGGTAGATAAGAAATTCTAAAGGTTGCTGGAGGTGTAAGAGATGCCAGAAAATAGGATCCTTTTGAAATAAACAAACAAATCGAATCCCCTTAGGAAACTGATAACAGCAAAATTGCGGAAATGGTTGAAGAATTGTGTGGTAGAAACATTCCACATCTGCTAGAAGTGCCAGTGGAAAAGAATTTGCAGTTCATATGAATTTTAAAAGGAAGACTTTGAGGTTAGCTGCTTTAACTCTCAGAAGAAAACTATAGCATTCTCCCAAATGTATGTAACACTTTTTACAGAACAGCTGGTATACTGTGTTGCTTAGAGCTGATGAAGTACCCTCCAGTGGGATCCAAAACTTGTTCCAGGTGCAGGAGGAGAGGTTCTGGGTAGCACAAACCAGGAGACTGCAAGAGAAAGCTAAAAGAAAGCACCATTTCTACCTCACTTACATGCAGACTTATTGATAAACAGTGTAAAATAAATACTGATTTCTACCCCAAGTCAACCCACATCCTCATTCCCCTGTAACGTTTTGAAGGAGTCACATTCTAAGGACCCTTGTGCTCCCCTGCTATGCTTAGAGGGAACAAATTCAAAACACAGGCAAAACCAATTGATTGCCACCTTTAAAACCTTCCCTTGCTATTTTTCTAGTTTAACAGCAACAACTAAGAAATTTAACAGCAATTAACATGCAAGTCTTCTGGGAATTGCTGGCTGTCACAGCAGCCAGCATTTTCTTACTGTTTCATTTTAGCCTCTCATCTGACTGCATCTGTCTGCTGCCTTCTGTCTGCCTTCATGTTTCAGCTCTTTGGGAGAGGAATCACTATTTTTTTCTGTCTTTCTGCTTACAAAGTGTCCTGCAACTCTGACTGAGCTGCCACCATGCTGTAGCACAATAACAACAGTAAAGCATTTTCAGGGGCCAAGAACAGGCAAAAATGGAAGACGGGGAAAACTTCCATCCATCCTTTTCCTGTGAGATGGGAGACTCAGCAGGAACACAAATCCCCCATGTTCTTTATTTGCTGATGGGACAACAATATGAGTGTGTGATTTGAGTTCCAGCATGTATTTAATTAAAAAGAATGTTCCTATTTAAGATTCTCCCAAAAGATACATACATACCCCTCTTTCATCACTCCCAATCTCTTTCCATAAATGAGTGGAATTTGTCAGACCTAACAAAATAAGGAACCCTCTATTCCTGGGGAAGTTTTTATGCTGAGTGGGAAAGAAAAGTGGCAAAGACCAGGAAAGCCAACAGAGACATGTTTAGTACATTCTCTCTTGCAGGGTGCCACTGCAAAGTCCACTTCTATAATAAAACACTGTCTCTTGTAACAAGTTATGAATATTATAAACATTGTTACAATGAGCAGTTCCCTGCCTCTTATTCTTCAAACATAGGAAATACCATATGTTCTGTATATTTGTGGCATTTGCCAAAGATTATATTACTGTGACCAAAACTGTGCTGAAGACAGAAGTGTGATCCTGCAATATCCAGCCTGGTTAGTTGCAATGAATTTCTTAACAATTAGAGATATTCTAGTGTATCATCACTCTAAGCATTTACATTCAAAAAAATAAGTCATGCAAACAGTCCATACAGTTCTGACCTACCTTCACAATACCTTCTCACTGTTCTATATATCACCACACCATAGGGTTTAGTACAAGACTTACCAACACAAAATTTTTGGAATACAATCCTATCTCTGAATACATACACTTGATGTCAAGAGTAACATATTTCATTCATTCATATACTCATCAACACCATTCCCATCCTTACAAACTTCACTTACACACATTTGAACTCTGGTGAAACAGAAAACACAACTTACATTGCTTTCTATTTGAAAAGCAAATCCTTGGTCTCATTCATTTTTTGTCATTGCAGCTCAAAATAGAGACCCTCAAAGACATATGTTATTTCCTAGAAACATGGCAATTTGATTTGTCTGATTTGTGCTGTTATGTGAATACTTGGACCTATGGATGACAATTGATTTCTAAGTGAAGATGCAGGACAGAAACATTGCTGAACAATGTTTTGTGCAGGTTTTGGTGCAGATACCTTTTTCTTGAGCACAGGGTACAAATTTGGCTTTCACACATATTCACTTTCACATAAAAATTCTTTTTAGTCCTTACTTGGACAGTGAAGATATTCAAAGGATCTTTTCTACCTGCAGTGAATGTCACGGTTTTCAAGAACCTGCTTCATTGACTACAGGGATAAGACTGGACTATAATTTGCACTTCTCCAGTCATTGCTGACACTTGCATAATATTGTGACTGCAGTAGGTCTGTTTTAATCACAGTAGTTTAAGAAAAAATAGTTGTTAAAGACTGAAGCATTTGGGTAGATCTCCAGGGAACACACAGTGCAATTATGAACTCTCATAATCCCATTTGTGCAGAATACTGTGTGTTGGATCCTCTGGTAAAAAGAGACTGCAGCCACACCAGATGCATCCATATGGAAATTGCAGCACATAGTTCAGTCTACATGGCCATTCAGTCCTTGGTCTCTCTCTCGGGACTGCCAAAGGCACTGGTTACTGGGCTGTTTGCTTGTCTGAGTGCTTCTTCACTAGGAGTGCAAATAACATCATTGACAAAAAAATGGCTATAATACATTATAAAAGCAGGATTTGGCACAGTTATTTGAATAACAATGTTCCATATTGCTTTACCAGTTCTTTCACTCAGTCACTACTGTGAAGTCCCAGGATGTTTCACCATTCACTGAAGAATATTAGCTTTATAAATAAGATCCAAGACACAAAGTCTTTGAAAACAAGGATAAGGTAACGATCAGAGCGTTTTAGCCCCCAAAAATTATCTTGTATCATTGAGTACACCTTTTTTAAGGGAACATCATTTGCAAACATACTATTTTTTTGGTGTGTCAGACACTGCTAAATATATAAATGGAGTTTTCTCTACTTTTAAAACAGTCGACTTAACTAAGGTATATCATGCCTCCAGGGCTTGGTTTACAAGCATTCATCTTATGCATTTACATCTGTAGGGCTGACATGATGTACTGCTTCCTAATCCTTGAGTCATGGCTCACAAGAAGACCTTAGAAGAGGTTCAAAGTTCTTGTTCTTCCATCACATACTCAGGGAAAATGGAGCTGAAATGGCAAATCACTGTATCTGTCCTCCTAGTGTAAGGCCTGATTAGCTGTGCATAAGACATTCCTGACAGATTTTTTATTTGAAAATACCCATGATGAAGAACCTGAGCTAAGACAACTCCAGTTTTACTGTCTGTACTATCGGAAAGATTTTCCTCAAGAGTCAACATACTCCTCACGTGCTCATCTGTTACACCCATAGTGTAATGACACCCCCAGGAAAGTCTGTTCTTCTCTTTATTCCAGCTATTGTTTAAGTGTTTGACAGCCGTTTCCATGCATCTCCAGTTACTGGTCCAAGACGTATCCTGACTGCTGTGCTGTTATGGGAAAGAAAAAGAGCTTTCTATCCCCTCTCTCTCTTTAGCACATCAATCATAAATTGTTCCTGTCCTTATCTTGGTATATGCAATTAATTTACTCCCTTTTGTTTGTTCATTTCTTCCCTCACTCTCCTGAGCTTTGTGCTCACTAAACTGAATCATTGTAGGGAAAATGGGATCTCCATCCAAGGAGATAATAATAATTTGACTGGACAAGACCCTGAGCAACTTGTTCTAATGACAAAGCCTTCTTTGTGCAGGCAGTTTGACCAGATGACCTCCAGATGTCCCTTTCAGACTAAACTATTCCATGATTAATATTTGGAGGTTGGAACATTTAGGATGAATGTCTAAATTAGCCTTTCCAAACGTATCATCTGCTCCACATTATTTGTCAAGCAACGGATTACATTTAACATCCTTCTCTTCTACCCATGATAGATGAATCATTATCTCATTTCAAGGGAAAGGTGTAACTCTTTATGAAACCTGATGCAGTGGCAGTTGTTTGCTAAACAAGTATGTCCTGAGGTTTAATTGGGTGAGGGAATTACACCTTCTTTTTCCTCATTTGAACGTGGTCACAAAGTCTCTGCTTTTGATTACCGATTCTGATTGATTGACACTGGGTTTTTCCATTTCACATTTTAAACAGATTTTCTTTCCTCCTCACAGGGGCTGCTCTGCTCACAAATATTCGTATATTTAGGCATTCTCATCTACAACGTTAGACTGGCCTCAGCATTAGCCAGCATGAGTTTTCTCCTCTCAGCTTTGTGCTTTCCAGAGGCTGAGAACACAGCAGGAATGATGGCTCTTGCTCTCCTGGGTGACTGAGTCACTGGTTCAACTAAATGAAACTCCATTAATTATGAAAGAGTTAGCAATAAATAAATAAACTCTCTTCTGTGAAGATTTGCTTTATTCAGGTTTAACCATAACCAATTGCTTCTTTAGTAAGTGTTGGAATAAGTGAACTAATTTTTATATTGCAACAACTGTACTGGAGAGTCTTTTAAAGGGACAGCTTTTTATTGCTGATTGCATTTCAGTGGGTGAGCATATGAATAAGAAACTTATTATCCATCTAGGAACTCTTGTATCTTGCTCCTCAAACATAATTATTTTAGTTCAAAGCTTTCCCTTTTCTTCCAGTAAACAATATAACTCAGGATTTTAATGCACAATCCACTCTTTTCCTACCCATCATGGGCATTGAAATGCCACAGAGGTGAGTGTTCTGCCAAAAAATCTGCATGCCTTGTCCACATTCATCCAGTTGGGACCAGTCAACTATTACTTAGAAAATCAGATCAGGACGCCAGTCATGCCTCTAGAAAAGTCACGTTCCTGAAGTGCAAGGTTCAGTCTCACTGCAGATTGCTAACAAAAAATGCAGGTCTAAGGTGTTTGTTATAAGAATTGATTGGTCACAAAGTATTTAGTGCATCCAGGGTAAACAATGAAATGTAGTGATTGCAATATTGTGAAGTGGTCTACAAACTCTCCCCCGCACTCTTCAAGCAGTAACCTCATCACGAAGGCATTGTCCTGATGAATAAATCACTTCAATCACAGGACAACCATGAAGAATATCTCTCTGCTCTACTATGTGTATGCTTAGCAAAGCACCATCTTTGACCACTAGCTTTCTGAGTTTTCTGTGTGCCCTTCACTAACTTTTTGTTCTAAGAGGTGATTAATCATGGAGAACCATGTCTCTGGCTGCTAAATTAGCATTAAGAAATCATTAAATATCTCAAAGTACAGTTAACATCCTCTCTGTCCTTCTCTCCATATTTGTACCAACAGATCAAAATATTTATAATTTTTTATTTGCAATTTCTCTTATGCAAGAAATACTTTAAAAGATGTTAATTTTCCATTGTACTGAAGTTCCAGGAGCGAGAAGGTAATCTTATGCTGCTCAGTAGAGGATAGAGGTATTTTGAAAATATCTGCACTGGAGGTCCATTTATCCCAACTTTTTCAGTGTTTTCCCTTTTGGGGCTTTCATGCAATCACCAAATATCTAAAAATTTTCCAACAAAAAAAAGTTCTCAGACCTCATATTTTTTTTTTTTTACTATAATACAACTTTGGAAATATTTGTACAATTACCCATCTATCAGACCAAAGAATGCCAAAGTTGCCAACAGTTTATAATCCATGTATCATCCAGTCACAGAGCTTCCTTTATTCCCTTGGTGGGCAGAGTCTGTCAAGAATAAGTAATTGGTCAGAGAGGAGGAAAGGAAAGTGCTGAATGATGCTGCAGACAGTGGCATTTCATGCTAGTCAAAACCCCGGTATCACATCATTATTTTTGGAGGGGGAGATGAAGACTATGGCCTTTTTGGGTGCAGGAAGGATGGTCTTCATCACTCATCTTGCACATCGGCCACCTGACTGTAGGATGTGCGTTTACTGCTTGGATTGTACTAGGACTCCAGAGAGAACATTCACAGAGATGGAGAATGGCAAATGGTCCTTGCCATGAAGGATGTCCTTATGAACAGGAGGTGGTCCTGGAACAGAGCACAGGGCTCAAGGTACACTCTCAAATTCAGTGGCAGCAGCTCATCACCAGCCCTGGTAGTCACATGAAGATAAAGTCCTCTTCTCAAGCTTCAAGTGTAACAGCTCACATTTGTTACTGAAATGTTCTTCTCAGAGTTGCTAGGTACCTGCTACAGCAGGAACCTCGGAGAAGGTCATTTATTACTGATGTATTTTTAATAGAGCAACTGTCTCTGAGGAAATCATTGATCACTGCAGCTAATGACCAGAATATCATACAGTGTAATTAATAATTGTATCAGCACCTGCTAGTTATTTGAAAAAGAGAATTTCTGACCTTTGCAGGATTTCTAATCCTATTATAATGTCTATGATAAAGGCTGGACAAAGAAAAGCCAAGTTTTAGGGCCCAGAAAACTTTTAAACTCGGATACAAAGTAAAAAATGGTCGCAGAACCATTATAGGTAACCCATCATTATTTCTGGGTGCAACCACAGTTAGTGAAATTGAAAGATTCTATTCCCTGCATAAAATGAATATGTATTTGCAAAGGACGAGAATTATACCAGTGGCCTTTATTTGTAATATGTTCTTGTTCTGTTGCCTGTCTTATTTTGAGCCTCTAAATAATCTTTAAACATGCCTCTGAGCAGACAAAAAAAAGTATGTCATGCTGACATTGAGTCAAGAAAGAAAACAAAACCAGGAGAAGAGGAGGATGCAAAACAACACACAAAAACCTGAGACCTCTTGGTCTCAATACAAAAGGACCTGAGTGGAACACACACAGCTCCAAGACAATCTCACGCATTTATTGATCAGGTAGTTAGTTGGTGGGAAGGGCTAATTGGCTGAAACTTCCTTTGAGCCTAGCAGTGAGGATTTGAAGAATGTAAAATTGAAATGTTTCAGATATGTTGAGAGAAAGGAGGCAACAGGTCAAGGACTGTGGCAGAGCAGAAGGAACGGGAAGTATAAGCTCTGAGGAATACAGAAGTTTAAAGCCCAGTAAAACAGAAAGACAACACAGTGATACACTAGAGAGCAATGAAATGTCACTGTGTACAAGCAACAGAAATAGTGTAAATCTGAGGTAATTTCAAGCATATTAAATAATCAAGAGCGAACAAACAAACCCCACCTAACACGGACTGCTCACAGTGGTAATCATCTCTGCATATGGGACAATGTTAGAACACAATGGATTTATTCATAGGTGTCTATTCTAAATTATAATAGTCCTTATATGGCCTTGTTTGATTATCTCTCATACTTCCCAGATACGTTTTCTTTCATATTAGTATGGTACCTTGAATTCCAGCGGTGCATTTTTAGAGTCGGATATAAAGACTACAGCAGGAGAGACCAGCAGGGTCTGTCTGGGGACACAGCTTTGCTTCCACACTGCCACTGCTGAGTGAGGCTGTGCCCATAGGTAGGCAGCAGCTCCACACTGGCAAGTTAAACTTTTCACAGAGTGCTTCTTCCAGGTACTTAGAAGTAAAAAATAACATCATATCGTACAGAGCCTGATAGCAAATGTTTCAATGAAAGAATAACCTCTGAGCCTGAGGATGGATGAACCTCTTTATTTTTTCTCCTTTAAAGGCAATATTTATCCAGCTGCGATAAGCAGCTGCCCCCATCTGTCTCTGAGGCTTCTCCCACCACCAGGACTAAAACCATGGCTTGGTTCTACTGTGAAAGGAGACCCAAAACTAGGACAAGGCCAGGTGGAAAACATGGGAAAAGTAGTTACTGGTTCCAGCTATCATGGCAATTGTCCTTCCCAGCCCCCATGGAGCCACCAAACTATGCCCTGGCAGGAGAATCATTCTTTGGCATGTTTTCCCTCAGGATGCAGGCACATCCCTTGCAGGCTGCCATGCAAAGAATCTGCCTAGGGAAAGAGACAGCTTTCCTACAAAGTAGACTTTAAGAGCACTTGATTATAGGTTCCTTTCATATCACTGCACTTCACACACTTAAAAATAACAACAACAGAGAATCTGTGAGAATCTGCACATTCTGTGAGAACCTTCTACTTTCCTAAAAGTTTTCACTGTCCTGTCCTGCTTCATCACCTCAAAATGCCCATTTGTACATATGAAGACCAGGGGATTCCTATTCCTGTGAGCATAAGTCCTGAAAGGTTTAGCAGGAAGAGTGAGAAAGAGAAGATGTGGATCAGTAAGAAAAATCTTAAAGAAACCACAATAGTCTGTGGATAAAATGGTAAATCACAAATAGAAAAGCAGTAGTCAAACTAAAGGCTCCTACAAACACAGCCTCCTCCAACAGGGCAGAAAATCTGACCAGGGAAAGCATTTTGGTTATGCTTTATAAAGAGAGAGAAAGAAAAAAAAATGAATGAGTCCCCTGCCCTGACAGTTCTTGAGTTTGAATCATGATTTGAAATGTATTTTCTGCTCCCCTGCTGTCTAGTTTTCTAGACACTAAATCTCCCTTTGTATCAGTCACTGTCCCATCAAAGTGTCAACCATCACTGTCTCCCACTTTGCCTGATCTTTAATTTGCCTCCCCAGCTGCAACATCATACCTGTCTTTGGGGCTTGATTTCTTCAGCACAAAAGTAAAATGTGAAGGGCTCTGCTGCAGTTAGCTTAAGTGTCTCAGAGGAGCAGGATTTTGACCTTTTTCCCTAGCTGCTCTCAGAGACTTGCATAAGGTGAGGTTTGTACTGCCCACTGTAAAAACTACTGCAGTCCAGGGTTTTGGCACTGCACACAATTCTGTAGCTGTACAACCTGGACACTTCTGAGGAGGGAACCAAAAAAAGTAAAATTAAAAACCACAGAGAGATATTGCAACCACTGTTCTCCCTCATAATATCATCTCTTTGCCTGGAAGGAGCAAGGAGTTGTTCAGAGATGACCTAAAGCAGGAAACCTTGGGGAAACGTTTACAAGATGACTCTGTCTCTGGCAACCCAAGGATGTTCTAACTGGAGCAGATGGTGCTGTGCTTGCCTTTGGTGCCTTTAAGCCAATCCTCTGAGGGCAATCACCCTTTCAAATATTTTTTCCCATTTTCCAGCCAAGACACCCTGATAGGCCAATGAAGAAGGGAAACTAACTTCTTAGAAGCTTTTTTAGTCACATACTGGAGGAAAGATAAGCCAGGCCTGTGAACAAGAGGAATCTAAGTGAGCACAACAGTGACATCCAGAGGGCAGAGACCAGCAAGAAAATTTTACCAAATATAAATAAGAAAATAAACAGCAACACCACTGGTGCTGGGTTTCAAGCCCACTTGATGGTAGGCTTCTCACATCCTACAGATGCTGCTTTATCTATGTACCTGACCACCCAGGGAAAACAAGGGATAGGGAACACTTCTTAGACATAAATGACTGACAAACCCTCCTCTTGTAGGGCAAATGAAGGTGCATCTTCCTACAACAAATGGAACAGGAGTGCACACGAGGTGCAGCACCACGCAAACTGGGTCCATTCTGGACTAGTCCCAGCCTTCTGAGGTGACTCAAGCAGTGTTACTGGTCCACGCAGACTTGTCACCACTGCTCCAGGTGAACATCCCCTGCTCTTTTCTCTGCAGCACTGAGCATGCTGTGAGCTGTCTTTTTGCAGCTCTGGCTGACCAAAATGGATTTTTTGTTCCTCCCCATTGCATGAGTGCTCTCTCTGTCTCTCAGTCTCTTAAGCCAGCCCACGTCTTACCTACTCCACTTTCTGCCTCTTTTCCAAATCTGTGATTCTACACTCGTTAAAAAAGTACAACACAAATATATACAGAAGCAGGTTGCTATTTTCTGCAGTTTTCACCAGGGAGATTTAATGTCTAGAAAACGAGACAGTAGGGGAGCAAAAGATATGCTTCAAAGTAAAATTGTTTGCTCTAAGGAAACCTCAAGACCACAGGATCCCTCTCATCATGTACATGACACATGGTGTTCCTGCTCCTTCAGGAGCAGAGATTTCAGACTCCTCATACATTAAAACATAGAATGCTGTAGGTGGGGTGGTTGTGCAGTATATGCTTGACCCATTCAGATCAAACTGGGATGGTATTAGATCAGGATAGATTTACTGTACATGGCAGCAGGTGAAAAGGTGTATGCTCTGCCCTCCTGCAAGGCAGGCTTGAGCAAGCTGGGCTTCACTTGTCTGCAGGCTTAGCAAGGCTTCTCTTTCCTCAGGCAGGAATAGAAATCCCAGAGGGGGAGACCATTATCCTATTTACTGAGTCACGATGATTCACTTAGCATTCAGCTTCCATCAGATACAGCGGCTCCTGGAGTTTAAACTAAATCTGTTTCCACCCTGCTGTTATTTCAGTTTCTCACTGGCTTATCCAACTCCCCAGAAACTTCCACTTTCTGAGAGAAGAAAGTGGAAAGCAAGTCTGGGTGTTTATTTATTTATTGAAGATACATTTGGAGAAGCTTATTTTAAGTGTAAGTACAAGGAGCCTAGGCAGAGGACAAAGCATACAGTATTGTTAAAATCTTAAAAAACCACTTGTCTTGTTTAGAAAGCAGCTTTTATATCATTGAATGAAATGTTCTAACCTACCGTGAAAACAACTTCAATGAAAGACATCTTGAAAATTGCTCTTTTTTTGAAAATTCAGCCAAATTGTGGCATAGCCAGTTACAAACAGGGTCTTCCTGCCCGGGGACCAAGCAGACAGCTGTATCCAAGAGTTAGCAAAGGGCAAAGGCACAGCTCCAATGTGAGTGCCAGGGGCAGCAGAGATGCACGGCAGCTGCAACCCTGACCAACTCTGTGGCAGTAACTTAACAGTGGGAGAAGAGGGTGTGAAGATTGACACCAAAGTGACAGAGACAAGTTCTCCTTAAGACTGACCTGGAACAAGCCCAGCGCTACAGAAAAACCGATGTTGTGCCCAGGATCAGATGGAGCCTGCAGCAGAATCCTTTCCCTCCGCTCTGGAGATTGCCTTGTGTTCCTTAAATTCTCAGTGGGCATCTGGCTGTTGCTGTGCACCTCAGATGAACAAAGGCATATTCAGAGCACATTACTTGCAAATGTTTAGGAGGATCT
>QWTY01032505.1:0-13157 GCA_008033365.1 Pseudorectes ferrugineus | reverse complement strand
CATAGACTAGTCTTGCAACTTGTTAGAGTTTGTCAGTTTGAAGTGTTTAGCACTTCTTACCTCTTCTTTGAAGTAATAAATCAACAGATTTGTCACTGGCATGTTACACAGCATGCAGCTGCTATTTAGTACTGTGAGTTTTATAATCACATTTTTAGATACTTGCAAATTCATCATAAGTGTGAGTTGTTAATTCCATGTTTGCAGCATTAATGCCATGAATCTTGCAGGCAACTGTGTGCACAGGTACCTGTGTACTCTTACAGAGAGATTTGTACTGCCATTTCTAGTTTGGGTCTGTGGAAGTGGTTTTTTTGGGCTAAGTTTGGTGGTTTTAGTTTTTAATAGTTCACCATGTTAGTAGATAGGTTAAACAAATGTTTTAGTTACAAAGCCGTCTTAACACCTCCCCCTTAAAAACTGTCAGAAATTCAGATGTGAGAGCAAAGCTTCTAAATCTCTTCCACTTCAAAAACGTTCATGAGCTCTCCACAATGTACAGTCAGATTGCTTTGCCTCTTTTTTGGCTTAAAACAACAGCTTTGTCCAGGGCTGTAGCAAGGTGCCTTCATCTTGCAGCTGGTTGTCACAAAGATTGCTGCAGCTTCTGCTGAGGCTCTGAGGAAGGGCTTGTCCTGAGAGAATCCACAGTGGAGATATACACGTGGAGAAAGCTGCTTAAATACCATCTCGTACTTTTAGAGAGGCACCTGTTGTCCCCAGCTTTAAGTCGTGGGCTGTCCTTCTGTGTGGAGGAAAGATTAGAAATGGGGTGGTGTGGCGTTTTTGGCCTTGAAACATTTATATAAACACCCCCCCAAAACATCCTTAGTGCTTTACTGGGCATTTGGTTTTAAAGTTAACTTTAAAATCTGATTATTTAGCGGAGACTTTAAAATTTAAATACAGGTGCTAGCTCCAGCATTTGTACAAAAAAAGTACATTTTTTGCTGCCTAGTGTTGTAGGATTAATAGAAGAATCTTTGACTTTGGAATACACTGAATTATTGCAAATACTTTTAACTCTTATTTCTAGAAGCATCTTGTCAATTTAATAGGAAAACACTGTATAAAAATGCTTAGCAAAATTACTTTCTCTATGCCAGCCATTACATGATCCTCCCTAGGCTGAAGGAAGATATATGACATGACTTGATGTAATATGGTACTGTGGGGGGAAGGTTGTTCTTGTTTTATCCTGGAAACAAATACTTTAATCCTCATTCAAAGGGATGGTTTGAGTTCTGTAATTGTAGGGAGTGTTTTGCTTTGGGTGACTTTTGATGTGGATTTTTGGTCACAGTGCAGGGGAAAATTCTGGATATACTGAAATAAATGCAAGATTGTCATTAGCAGAAGAGCTGGGTACTCCCTGCTGGACTGAGCGTGTGCTCAGTTCTTAAGTCTATTGGCAAGACTGATGCCTGCCTTAGTTCTTACTGTCATGATTCTGGCACATGAAGGGAGGGATGTGAAGGACTTCTCTGGTCTTAGTCAGATTGATACTGCGGCCATTGGGCTCTGGTGAACCTTACCCAAATCCCACTGACTTGTTTTTGGAAGTGTCATCTTGGTTTACTGCACAGCACGTTGGTGTGGCTGGACTGTGAAACAGCTCGTTTAAGCAAAAGTGCTTTTGATAAGGTAGGTTAGTGTACTTTGCAATGAAACAATTCTGTTGGCATAAAAGAGGGAATGGCACAGAGCTGGGTCAGAACTAGAGAAGAAGAGAAAAGTTAATGGAATTCGTCTCTTTGCCCTGTACATAGAATTACACCCCACTGAAGTGTGGACAACACAGCAGTCTCAGAGCCTGGCTTTGTCCTGGCAAGGATTCTCCAGCAGGTGCTAGTAAGACAAGAAAATAATTGTGTGGAAATCTGCCCAGCTTAGATCAGAACCCACACAGTGAGCAGCTGTTGTACTGAAAGACAGGCAGGATATGCCACTGTGGAAGAATGTAAGTAGGGTTTTCTACCTTTTGATGCTTAAAGCATTATCCCTTGCCCTAATAATCCTGCCACTCTGGGCACACAAGCTCCTTGGCACATTCTGTTTTTTCAGCATTAGTTGTACTACTTCTGTGTCTTCTGTCTCTGGCTCTCAGCTACCCAAACTGTCCAGTTCTTGGCCTCTTGTTAATTATGCTCAATTCTGAAACCCTCAAACGATGGTCTCAGTTTGTCACACTAACAAACTGTGTATTACCTTTGTAATTCGTTCAATGCCTTGTCTCAAGGGGAAAACCAGAGCCCTCATTGCCTCCAGCAATGCAGCAGTGGGGAGGGAAACAGGCTGCTTTTTAGTCAGGACAACTACAAATTTGTTTTGAATTATTCAGGCAATCTAATCAGTTACATTAATGCAAAGTATAATCAGTCTATAATCATCTGGTCTGGATTCTCTTCTGATGCAGGACTTTACAGTTCCATTTCCTTTATCCTTTCTAAAATAAAAGGAAAATCTACAAAGAAATGGGACCAATACAGTTAGTTTTGACTAACTGTAACATAGGTAGCATTTACAGCCATGAAAAGAGAAAGTCTCTTCTGTTCAAGCTATTGCTTGCTACCTGTAAATGTCAGGTAAGATCCTGGAGTCTACTTCCAGTTTTGCAAGCCATATCTTTGAAAAATTTGCTTAACCTCAATTGTTTTTGTTCTTTGTATTTAATAATTGAGATACTTCTGCCTCATAAGTTTATTTTCTTGTAGAGGACTTGGGTCCTTGGTTGGAGAATCGTTCTGTAGTGGAAGGCATTAGCTAATAGAGCTTTGATTATTTGGCTTAAATACTTTCTGATCTATAGAGGACTTGCTAAATGTATGCTGCTAAAATGCACTCTAACACGTGTTTAATTATATTTCTCTTAGCTAACAAATACTTTAGATCAATGGGGGAAAGGAGTATTTCTTTATAAAGAGCCATCTCTTTTCCCTTTTTTTTTTCCCTTTTTGCTTTTAGATGATGGAACACCTGGATTACACAGGAAATGAAGAAAGCACAGCATCAGCCACTGAACAGCCTGGAGGACAATAATATGTGGGATCCTGATTTAAAATAGCGTTAGAATTTTCGACAGCTGAATTACAGTAAATTGGGTGAAATTTTACAACAGAGTGTTTCCCACTCTGTGTAAAAGGGTTTTTTATTCCTGCACCTATATTTTTATGGAAAATACTGTTAATAACATGAAAGTAATCAAAATAGACTCTCATTTTTACAGCCAAACCATATCTAGTAAAACCGTGCCTTATTTCGATTTAAATAAAAAGGATATTTTCTATGCAATTTTCCAACTGTGTTTCTATACAGTATATTTTTATAAAAGTTGCTTGCCCATATCAGCTTGAGTGAAATGGTTTTTTAAAGTTTTGATTAAGACTAGTGAAGTTTCTTTGAAAAAAAAATACAGTACCCTTCGTAGGATTTGTTTCCAGATTTTGAATGCAAAGTTGGATAGTAATGTAACTATAGCAACTGGAGAATGAAACTATAGTTCCATTACTACAAGTAATTCAATAAACAGTGTGTAAGTCTGTGTACATTGTAAGCCATAAAATAAATAACGGGGCAAATCGAGTGTGGGGTTGTGAACTCTTCCTCCCCACCCCCTCATTGTGTCACTGGCTTATGCCTTAATTGTGAAAATTGTTAAGCCTTGGATTATATACATTTCCAAACATTTAAATATAATAAAAGAAGGGAGGTACTTACACATGGTCCTGAAAACTTCTGTGCAGCTCCTGGAATAGTTGACAAACAAGATGGTGCGAAAGGCAAGAGGTTTTCTGCTCAGTAAATGCTATTTCAAGGGATGGGATAAAATGTTAACGCTGGCCTGGTTCTCCCACCTGTTGAGACTAGGTGTGTATTCGTGGTCTTCATTTGGCTGTGGATCAGTTCAGAGGGATGGGGGAAGACAGGACAGATTTTTTGGTTTTTTTACCTTTTGCATCTGCACCATACTTATTTTTGAACTATTTTTGAAAATTCTTTGCAATTGATAGACAAAACAGGTTTGAATAGTGCTAGTAGTACCTGTGTTACTTAAGGCCAATGCATGTGTTTAACTTGTTTAATCTTAATTTGTTTTCGCTTTTAAAGACTTGGAAAAGGATAAATAGTTTAAATGATTAGTTTGCATTTAGAAGAGTTTGTTTGACACTTGTTCTTTTTTCAGGAAACTGCAAATTGAGGGGGATTAGGCATAGAAAATTCGTATAGCTGTAATGCTAACACTTCACACCAAAGAAAACTGGAGAAGGCTACAAGGGGAGACCACAGAGTTCACTTAGTGCTAATGTCAGGTAGTCGTTAAAACATTTTTCCTATTCTTTAAGTGAATGTCATTCCTATAGCAAGTACAAGTTCAAGAACCCTGGAGAAAACAACTGAGTAAGCACACGCTGGGCAGTGGCAATGGAGGCTTTCCTGCAGTGCCTCGTGCAAGTGCCTCCTTTGTTTGAAGGTCACCTCTAGACATTTCTAGTCAGTTTGGAGCAAGTCGGCTCAGGAAAATTTACCCTGATTAAATCTAGTTTAGCCAGATTTACTTTGGAAGTATGCTAATTAAGACAATTGAAAATCTGTATTGGCAGTTAACAGAGGCTTACTGCAAATTTACGTAATTTATATCGAGTTGAAACTTTTGTTTGCGAGAGTCAGGAGCAGACAAAGCCAGCCTGGATATCAGTTGTTGCCATTCACACAGGTTGAGCGTGGTGCCAGTTGATACGGGTAAGATAACTCACCTTGTTTGCAGCTTCCCTGAGAAAACAGAACTTACAAGCAGTTTTTGTATGTCAGTAGTTCCCCCCCTTGACTCGAGCTTGAACTGACAGCCTCAGAATGCAGTGGTCATCTTCTGTTTTATTTAACTGGCATTTCATAAGAAATTACAGCATACCTCAGTGTTTTAATAGCAGACTGAAAATGTGTCTTCTGCTGTGTTGTCATGCTCTTTGACAAGCCCAGTATCTGCCAAAGTTCAGTGGTTTTGAAGAAGTTTCTGAAAATTCCTGAAGCAGATAAAGAAGTCGTAACTCATTCAAAGTCATGTACAATTGAAAGCCCTCAGAAGCTTCACAAACCTATGTAAGATGACTTCCTTGTCTCTTTGAAATCTTCCACATGGAGGATTTATTAAATTTTCAGCTGTAAGTGATAATGGAATTAGTATAAATAAAAAAGACCTTTGGCAACATAAGTGTATTCAGCAGCTGGCTGTGGAAGCTCTGTCTTGTTCTGTGCCTAATAATGCTCCATGCCTGATCATGCCTGAGGTTTCACACATGTGCTGCAGTTTAGTGGGATGTAAACTAACTTTTTTTTCTTTCAAATGCTTAGGTGCTTTGTTTACAAAAATGACGAATGGAGTTTAAAATTTTGTATAAATAGTAGGTTAGTATTGACTACTGAAATGAGGTTTTGTAAGTTCAATAGAACTGATTGCAACACTTCTAGGAATTTTGAATGTTTTTAATATTAAATTTGGTTGAGCTAAACACTGTTAAAAGCCTTGTTAGTCATACTTTAATAGAAAAATCTTACTACCTTTTCATTGTATGTTTACTGACAACAGCCCCCTTCCTTATGACTCTTAAGTTATCACCTTAAGAATGTTATTAATAAATGTTACTTGGAAAAAAATAGTTGAGTAATTGCTTTGTTCTAACTCATCCTTTCCTTACTGTGAAATGTTCATGGCAAAACAGTTAGCACTTCATAATACCAAGTAAATTAAAAATCCATAATACACCCCATAAATATGTAGTTGCAGTTTTTCTGGATGTATCAAAATTATGATTCTGTTTGTAAATACCTGTATGATGGGTTTGGTACATTGCTTTTCTCTATTTTTTTTTTCCCCTGGGATGCAGAGAGAGGAACTGAAGTGAATTGAGCTACACCAGTTTTCCTGGTCTGACTCAGGAAATGCTTGTTGTTAGTGCTGAGGCTCGGTGAAAGTACACCTGAGAAACACCTGAGAAACAGTGAGCTGCAAACTTAACAGCTGCAAACTTCTCAATGGAAACAAGCTCCCTGCACTCAGCCAGGAAATAGAGCTGTACAGGCATCGTGCAGCTGGAGGTACTCAGCCATGAGGGCAAGAAACAGCCAAGCCTCAGACTTGAAACCCAGGCTGGGTTGGAAATGTTGGCAAGGAAAAAGAACAAATCACTGAACCTGAGTGCACTTGATGTGTGATCCTTGAGACATCCCCACAGCCCTGTGATAGTGTGTTTTGTATGTAACATGTTTTTAGGTATTTTAAGTCTATTCTGCTTGTACGCTGGAGGTTCCAGTAGCTTTGAGTCATGGTAATGGAGTACTTAATGGGGAGAAAACTCTCCAAAATGCTCTTTGAATTTACTTATTTTTAAAAGTAGACATTAAGAACAACAGGCACAGCTGCAATCAGCAAACTTGTTCTTCACTGTTCCCCATGCTTTCCATTATAAGGCTGCTCCATTTGACACACTGGCTAAACTGTAAATCTCAAAATTGCAAGTAGAAGAGGCAGTTTCTTATAAGGAAGGGGATGCTTGACGGTTTAGATCAGTCCAATCTTTACAATTCCATTCAGACACAATAAGCTTTTCCCTGTGAGTGTGGTCGAGCTCTGGCACAGGTTGCACACAGAGGTGGTAGGGTGTCCATCCTTGGAGACAGACAAAATACAAGTGGCCACAGGCCTGGCAGCCTGCTCTGAGCAGGGGGGGTGGAACTAGGCAACCTACAGAGGAGCATTCCACCTCTACTGCTCTGGCTATGAAGGCAGGGTTTTTTTGTTTGTTTTCCAACTTCAATAATCTGCGATTATTTTTCTTCCTGGAAGAACTCAAATTTTATCACCACAATATGGGTTTGATTTTTTTCATTTGGAGTAATTTACTTAGACTAAACTGTTAGATTTAAATATATTTAAAAGCTGTCTTTGGATTTCTAATGCTTTCAGAAGTTAAAGCACTGTTTTGTTTTCAAGTAGCCCCTACAGCTACCATTTTCTGGGTGAATGCTTTATCTCTACAGTTCTTGAGGAAAGAAGAAGGGTAACTCAGGCTGTTACCCTTTTTGTCAGTAGTGAGCAATCAAAGTACAAGGTTTTGTGTTCTTGAGAGAGGTTGATGGTGGAGGCTCAGGTATCTCTGGAATTCCTCTTATTGATAAAGAATGTGCAAGATCCTGTTTCCCTGAATACTGAGGACATCAAATAGCTGAGAATAGGTTTTTGCTTGCAGCTCAAAGACCTTTTAACCAAGAAGATGTTTAGATCAAAGAGCTTCCAGCTTTTTGTTAGGGGTGTGCTCATGGGTATTCTGTCTGGTTTCTGTTCTCTCTCCTTGCTCACGAACACAGGACCTCCTTTCTTTCCTCCTCTTTTTTATTTGGAGCAGTACCAGCATGATTTGAAGTGTCTTTGCACATTACTTTATCTTGGACAATAATATGTTCTTCTGTTCCAGTATGGAGACCATTAATGAGGAGGTTTAATCTTTTGAACTCTAGGAAAACAAACACAGCCATCGTGCCTGCCAGCTCAAGCCACCAGTAACAGGAACTTAAAATAAGCTGATCTTCTGCACGTCCTTGTCTGTGTTATGGTCCCACTGACTTTCTGGGGTTGCATTAATGTTGGTGTAACTGCCAGGCTTAGATTTGCAAACAAAAAATGTAAGGGTTTGTGCAGTTTCATCACAGGCTGAAATGTGCTCATACTGGTTCTCCCCATATTTTGCAGAAAGGCTGCCAGGATATGTAAACTTGGGTATTGGACACGCTTTGGAATACAAGGAAATTCGACAGGATTGGTACATTTAAAAATTCAACAATAGCTCAGTTTATTTAATTTCCACCTTTGTTGTGATGTGTCCCTGTCAAAGCTACAAGAAAAGTGGTCATGTTTTAATTAAATGTTTCCTTCAAAACGTAATGGAAACTTATGCTGGAGAACTGATCCATCCTCATGGATTTAAAGCACCTGACTACAGAAAGTTAGCAAACATATTTATGTAGTAGATGACTATTTCTGTGGGAGCTGATTTCAAAAGTAAATTTAAGTAAATTTACATTATAGGAACAATGGAGCCAAGAGCAAATGCATGCCCACTGGTACCTCCTTCTCTAAGAAATGGAAGAGCAAGCTTCTGCAGGACAAAGTGATATTTTTGTCATGGTCACTGTCAAATAAGAATTTCAAATTGGACAATTAAGACCTGCCCCGTATAGAGTCACCTAAAATTTTACATTTTGATTATGAGTTACCTATCCCTGGGTTTTAAAAAACTCCAAAACATCAAGAAGCAGAGCTCTGTGAACTTTCTTTAGTTGGTACTTTGGCTGCTGTCGCTTTCCCTGCTGGTTCAAGCAGCACAGTCCTGGAATGAGGTGCTGCACCTCTGTTTCTTGCACATGGATCATCTCTGTGCAAAGGCCACCTCACTGCCTGACCATCTGCTCAGCTGCTAACACATGAAAACACAAGAATTTGTGGGCTCAAAGATTGCAGCAAAAACAATTTTCCCAGGGAAACTTTAGAAATTCTAAAACGTTAATGGGAGGAGAAAGTTCAGAAGGAACGAAACTGAGATAAAGTCATTTTAGTTGTATTTGTAAAGGCAGGCACTGATAAAATCTTGCAAAGGGTCACCATTATGTTGTAAATGTACCCATACAGTTCCTGGCAGCTACTGATTTTACACATCTAAATAGAGATGTGTGGAGGCACACCCTTGGCAGTTTTGTGCAAGACTGTGGCCTGTGTTGGTTAAGCTCTCAGTTTTCTGAGCAGGAAATAATGTATCATATTCCCAAATACAGGATATGCTTACATTCTACTTTAGATGATGGGTTGGATACTGTATCTCTTTTTGTGCATTCATGGAGCACGTAAAAGAACATTCAGAATTGCATGTGCTCAATTACCTCATTAACCTGACATCCCTTCCTATTACTGTGGAATATCTTTAATGCCGATTTTAAAACTGGAAAACCCACACTCTCCGTTGCCTAATTTGGATGTGACAAGTCCCAGCACAAAATTGAACTGGAGTTACTGGTTTTGCACTCTGAGCTTGGTGTGTTTGGTCATCGGGCCCTTTGTGCTGCCATCAAAAGCCACCCTACAGTCCTTTCCTGGTGTTGGTGGTGATTTGCCATTCCCAGCAGAGCACTGAAAAACTGAGGAGCCTCACATACCGTTCCCTGCATCTGTGTGCAAGGTCAGGGGCTGACTTTGCATTATCCTCTGGCCTTTAGTTAACACCTAAAAGCAGTGTTGTTAGAGAGGGGCTGAACTGCCCTGGTGGCCTTCAGGTGATACCACATCAGCTCTCTTATCTCCAAAGCCATGGCACCTCCATTTCCCTCTCTGGGGCTCTGTGGCACACTAAGGTGCCAATGTTATTTCATCTATTTTAATACCTGAGCTTTTAATTAATACTTTAATTTAAAGACATCCATTGTCTGTGAGATTGGAGTCTAAATCAGTCACGGGATAATTTAACGACTGTTAAATATGCAAAATTTAGTATTTTGTACATTATTCTTCTCCTGGTATATCTTGAACTTACCTTGGATTTTATGACCTATTTCTGTACGCTTGTTTCTTTTGAGGGAATACATCTTCTCAGCTGTTAAAGCTAACACATTGCTTAGCCTAACTACTTTTTGCCTTTAAGGAACCTTGGTATAACGCAAAAAGATTACTAAAACTTTGGGACCTCTTCAGAAGATGTGTGACTCTGGGGTGTACCACAAACAAACAAAGTAACCAAAATTATTAAACAATTTAAAAGCCATGAAATTACACATTTTCTAAATTTTATTTTCCCTAGTTTCAATGGCAAGAAGCCTCCTCCTAGGTGTTTCTACTTCATCCCATTCTGAAACAGTACACTTTGAATTGCTGCCGAGTTGTGTGTTTGTAACGTTATTTGGTATATTGTAGGGAAGGTATTGGACAAATGTTTTCACAAAATATCACCAACATCAGCACTAGAAAAACTTTCACAAATAACAGAGGGGACTTACAGATCCCATTAACCTGTGTCATTGCATTTTTGCCTTAACTGACAAATTTTAAACTTCCACGTGGAAAAAAAACCTATCTTCAGTTTTCAGGAGTAGCAGTTAGAATGTAAACTGCTGAGTTGCCACTACAGCTGTAGCTGGAGAAATGATTTACCTGGGTAAATCAGAAAAGGACAAACCTGTGGCCAAAGAAAAAATAAGGCATTTGGGAGAATTCACCCTGTTTCAAAAATATGAAGAGTGAACAAATAATAACTCTTCTCCTGCCACAGATTGCTTCACTATGGGACAAAAAAATGTTTTCTACACAGAATCTGTTTGACCTCGAGAGGGACATTAACTAGATCTCCTTATCAGTTAGCATTTGCAACTTATTTAACTACTTGAACTCCAGCACTTATTTTGAAGAACTGCAGAACAACAGCACATACCTGGTAAAACTTTTTATAGTGTCAAACAAAGTCAAAACCAGGTTACTTTTATTTAATGGTAACTCATTTAATTTCTCATCAAGAGGAATGCTGTGGTTTTTTTCTATGCATGAGTCAGTATTTCATCCATGTGAGGGTGAGCAATCAAACAGCAGCATCCTGGCTACTGGATATTGCAATATTGAGATAAGAGCTTCCTAAGAGAGGTTTCCTATCCTTTAGCACTTACAGTGAGATCAAATTACAGCTGGTTTCATGGGAGGTAAAACCTATTGGTGTTGACATCACAGATTTTACTAGTTCTAGTGATGGTAACATAATAAACTCAACGTTTCAAGGACAGACTGATAGCTTGATTTGAGATATAAAAATGAGATAGGGGAACCACATAACAAAAGGAGTTTTGTTTAAACCAGTTATATTCAATTTGAGATTGCAGAAGCTTGCTTCAGGTTAAAGGTCCTTAAATGCCATTGGGTATAAAATAATGCTTCATTATTTCCTTGTCATTCGGAGCTGACAGCTGTTGATTTGGGAGGAGATAGCAGAGGAATTTTGAGTTGACTTTTGGTGCGATTGAAAGGTAACACTTAGCATGACAAGTAGCAAATATTTATCCTACTGCACGGTGATTTACAAGATTTAACATCTGAATGTACAAGAATTCACCTTTTGGATGACTAAATCTGCTGGCTTAGGGTCAAATCATGCCATGTTCTGTATGGCTGATCAAGGTAGTAAGAGGATATAAAGTGACTTCCTTAGGCCATGTGCCATCACTGCCAGGTCACAGGGATGCATTTCCCTGTGCTGCTGTGTCCTGCCTCCACAACACTGAAGGCTCACGCTCCCCCAGACAGCGTGAGGCAGAGAGGATGTTGATGACTCATTTTCCTTTCATTTCCATCACAAGCTGTTCCCGTGAAATAATGTGCTCTCTCCATCTAAGCTCATCACAGCTGAGCTCTCAGTTTGATGTTGATCTCTACAGTTTTGCAGGATCAATAGGAAAACAAGGCATAGAAATTCCTCACCTTACACATGTTCTCCTAAACTAATAGCTTGTACCAGAAAAGACTCATGCCCAGGCTGGCTTTCAGCTACTTTTTCCTAATTTCCTTGCTTCTTCTAGCTCTTGTATTCACAAATATGAAACTTAGAGGCCAACATGATAATCATGAGAATCAAGTCAGTATAGCCCAAATATTGCTGTGAGATGAGGTGAAGGATCTAGTCCTAGAAGAACTGACTCATTAACTTAATGTGGGAGGTAAGTTTTAGATCAATTAATTAGAAAGGGAAGAAGAGAGAGGAAGCAGGAATGAGATAATTTCTCAGAAATGCTTTATGGTGTCAACTAAGGAATTCAAAAATCCCCCATTTTCTCTACTCTGGAAGATTCTTGAACCATTTCCCAAAAAATTCTACTTGGCTTCCACTGCTCCTTCTGTTCCTGCACCCTAAGCCAAGAACTAGCACATGGGAATCTGGGCAGGAACAAGTAGTGGCAGATCAGCAGGCTTGGGACTTCTACACAGTAAGAGAGTGAATGGAGCCTCTTTGTTGTGTGATCTTGTACTCAGAACTCATTTAAGTTTTTCCTGGAAAAGCCTAATTTTCCCTTTCTATGAAAATTGAGAGCCCTAAGAGCCTAATTTTCATATCTATGTAAGATAGCACAAATTCTTCTGAAGTTAACTTAAAACAGGCATTAGGAGCTCCCCTGCAGCTGAGGAACTCCCTGCAACATCCTAATGTGAGCTGGATGCCTCCGTTGCTGTGTCTTCCCAAATTTGCACCTATTGTCCGCAGCAAAGGTGTCGTGACAACAGAATTTACAACTGGACTTGCCCTGCTAGATGGCTGTTAATGCAAGAACGTTTTGTTTCTTGTTATCTACAGTTCTGTTCAAAAAAAAAAAAAACAACAAAAAGAAAGCAGCAGAACTGGCTGCTGCAAGTGAATGCTTGGTTTGATTTTTGATCACGCCTGTCTGATGACTCAAGTGGGCTCTGTTACTGCGTGATGCACAAGCCCACGGCTCAGGTGTGAGCTCAGCCCAACACTGTGGCATTAATGATGGCATTTTGCAGCGAGAGGAGACAGATGATAAACAAATCACAACACCTGATAAATGATCAGGCCTGACAACGAAAAGTCAAAGCTTTTAAGTTACTTCGAATGTTTGGATTGAGTTTATATATAATTGCTGCTCTTGTATGGCCATGGTATTTTAAAAAGAGATGAGAGATTTTTCTAGGATCTCTTTAATTTTTTTTAATTTAAGGAACACAAACAATTTGAGCCAGACTTAATCTCTCTTTCCTCCCTTACAAATACTGTTTACTCTAGCACAGGGTTTGTTTCAAAAGCTATATAATGACATATATAGTAGAAATTATTGTATAAAGCTTTTCGTTTGTGGTACTGATTCTCCAAGTTTGCAGATTGCATACAGGGACTAAAGAAGACAAGGGCAGTTCCTAATCTGAACTGGGAATTGCATTGACTGAAGTGGCAGAACTGCATCCTCGTTTTCCCCTCCAAAACGAACTCTGCTCCAGTTTGGCTCAGGCCTGTTGGAAGGTGCCTTCGACGCGGTGCTAATGGCGGCACTGCCATGTGTGAGCAGGGCTGGCAAGAAAAGCGCCAACGAACGTGAACTAACGCTGTTCCCTGCCCTGCGGTTCT
>QWTY01032501.1:0-13069 GCA_008033365.1 Pseudorectes ferrugineus | reverse complement strand
GCTTTGCTGGCTGTATCTGTTAAAACAACCTGCTGTTTGTATGCTGCTGCACTTCAGCTTTCCAGCCAGGTGTTTGTGAAGAATTGCATTTATTCAATTAGTACATAAATGCTTGCCAAATTATGTATACTGATGGCATATATGCAGGTCAGTCCTGTACCCTCACACATACAAAGTGCATTTTACACAAGGCGTCACTTAGACTTCCGGGGGTAGGGCTAAAATCTGAATGTTAAATGGCAAACAGATCCTCACTAGAATAACAACAAAGAATCATCATTGTCAATATTAGTGAAAGTGTTAAAAATTTTTTTATAGTTTTCTGGACAGCATAAGTTTTTCTTCTGTTAGGTTTGTAATCAAGTTCAGACATTTTCAGAGTTTTGAGGCTTTTGCTGTCTCATGCCCATGTACAGCCTAAAAACATGCCCACACTTTAGCCAGCTGTAATCCATACGAAGTCATGAAATAGGACTTCCATGTATGAAAATTAAAAACCTTTGGAAAAAGCTTGCTTGTTCAGATTTTAAAAGATTTCAAGATCTATATATGTCCACCATTATGTTTAAAATAGGCATTTTTTATTTGCTAGCAATCCAAGGTTCTGATTTTATTTTGATTTTCCCATTAGCCTGGCAGTTTAGCCAGTAAAACCCTTTTATTCTTCCCACTGGAGTAACAGAGAGAAATTCATTTGATTCTAGTGGATAGTAGTTGATTTCATTATCATATTATAGAAAATAAAGATTACAATTCCAAATGATTTTGCCTGCAGTCCACACACTAACCATGTAAATGGCAATATGTTGAAAAGTTGACTACATCATAAAAAATTTACTTCCTGCAAGGATTTTCTTGAATTGGTTTCAAAAGAATCTGCTGTTTGGCATCTTTCCTGTACTGAAATTCTAGAGGGTAGCTGCATTATGTGCATGTAAAACATGCGAAAGGAAACACTCACTGAACTCTTTCTTTCTGCTACCAAACATAACTGCAGCTTAGAATAGGTGCCTGAAATCAAAACTCTAGACAAATACAAGATGTGTACATTGTAAGATAACCACTAATGGAAGGTGAAATACTCTTCTTCTTCCCTTGCTGTTGAGTGACAAAGGTGGCATCTAATGATAATTTGAATATTCTGCCAACAGTTGGGGATATTCTGCCCCTGCCAAAATAAATAAATAAATAAATGCTTCCAACTCCCAGAGCAAATGCTCGTAAGTCTATAGAAAACAAATTAGAAATGCGTTATTCTCAATAAAAAAAGTCTCCACAAGAGCTATAATTTTATTTTTTTTAGTGCACAGAATAACATAAATCAAAAGAAGCAATAGTCTACCTTGTGTTTTGACTACTTTGACCCTCTTCAACCCCTGCCAATTTTTATCTCATTTTTGTTTAACTTTGTACATCAGAGTTTAATTTTAAACCTGGTCCTGAAGACAGTGATGTATAGGGTACATCAAGTATAGCTTAAATTACCCTCTCCCCAGTGATTTGAAGTTGAGGGGAGGGTCTTACTCCGCAGCAGGGTGGGAAAGAGAAATGGTCAGATGTTGCCCTTTGAACCTGACCACCCTCAGCTACAGAAACATTTATGCCAGAACATCATATATTGATTTTATTATATTTTAGGATCTCTTAAAACTGTTGGTGAAGTTTGCCATATATTAATTTTTGACACGTGCATATAAAAACAGAAATATGGGTTGAGCAGAAACTATAAATATAGACAACACTGCCCAATAAACTTACATCCTTTCACTTATAGGTTTCTATTTCAGCTGATCATTCCGAGCAGCCTGTCTTTGAAAATAAATATTACCCCTCTGATAAGCTAACCAATTTGAAGATTAAAGCTGCATTTGAGGATTAAACTTTTTCTTATTTGATTATTGTTGTGCCTTGTAGCAGTAGAAGATAAATATTAATAGAATGTTACAGCCCGGTTCTGCCCACTTTACTCGTGTGAGCATGAGACTGAACGAATTATGCAGGATTTGGCCCTGAAACTCAGCACTGACTGCTCTGTTTCCTCAGTCCACTAAGAATAAGTCTCCCGTGAAATGTTACATGTACCCGGCAAACTCCTGAACCCCCTGCTGCCACAGAAAACTCTCGCTGATGGGTAGCTCTGAGAACTCGCCATCCAATTATGTACCACGGAGCTGCGTATGTGTTTTTATAGAGGAGAACAAAAACCACAAGAAGCGCTCTACAACAGACCACAAAATGGGTTTGGCACCTGTGTCCGCTCAGAGCCGAAGTTTCGGAGTTGTGCTATCACGTGGCCCGCTGACCCCAGGAGAGCCAGGCTGACCTTGTCTTACACGCAGGAGTCTATTGCTATGGCTCCCCTGGGAGCACAAACCAGCTGCAAACTGCTGCAATGATTAACCCTTATGTGTTGTAGATGTAACATCAAGTCATGGTAATAAAGCTTTCACTGCATAACGGATCTCTTGCTTTGTAAATTGTTGCTCTTATCAGCTGCACTGGAGGATGTTATCCCTTTCCTGTGAAGCATGACTGCTGTGCTGCTCACTGGAAAGGAGGCCAGATCTATAGACTCGCTGATATTTATTCAATTGCTTTGAGAACAATGCAGAGAACACACTTTGTTTAAGCTATAAATGCAGTGTGTGAAAACAAACAAAAAAAAAAACCCACCATGAAATACTCATACATATGAAACAATATATTAATTAAAATCTAGAATGCCTGTAGCAGATTTGAATCTGGGAACGCCAGATTTGCTATAACAGACAACTGCGTTGTTCTGTTCAGTCCAGGCTCCCATTTGTGGAAGTAATTTATACCTAATGTTTTGTAAAAATGCAAACTCTTCCAGCCTGTGACTTACCTGGACAATTACAGAGTTTTGCTGTTTGGCTGGAAACAGAATGTTTGTAGCAATCAGCATGCACCTCCCCAAAACATAAGTGGTGTAAGTCTTATTTTATCATGCACTTCAAATGCGAGACCCAATTCTGTGCTCTCCTATTTGCCAAGGAGCCAAGGGGAGTTGTGAGAGTGTCTCAGCTAAAATCCAAACCTCAGGCTTGTGAACAGGGCCCTGGCTTCCTCAGAAACGTGATGCCTTTTATCTCAGCGTGCTCCCTACCCTCCAGCCCTTCCCTTGGCAAATCTATGGCCACATCAAGGCCCTGGAAGCAAAGGTGACCTCAATGTAAGCCCTGCTATGACAGGATACTATCTGCTTTAGTCTGCAAAGAGCCAGAAACTCTATCTCTGAGAGATGGAGGCTGTGTGTGTGTCACAAGGGCTGTCACTGCCCACAGTCCCTCTTTCAGAGGGACTTTCCAACACCCCAAGAGCCAAGAGAGCAAAAATTATTTGTTCAACGTATCCTGCTATGGAAGCAGCAGCTGTGTGTGGTTTAGGGCCACGGGACTGTGGCCCTTGCTATCACTGTTGCTCTGCAGCTCAGAGGTTTGATGGACCAAGAGCATTGCAGGGCTCTGTCCACAGCTCCCAGGGACTATTTAAAGTTCTTACACACAACCTTTTTCAAAGGGTAAAACCAGCTTCCAGCTTCAGGGATTAAGAAAAAAAAAAATCCTTTTGGTATAAGCAGTGGGAAAAATAAACTCAATTTAAGGAAACAAAAATTGGTTTCCCTAAAACAACTGAGGTCTTACAAGTTTTGGGAGAGGATATTGTTGGGGACTGTAGTACATTAATGTCACTAGGTGCAGATTGAGAAAAGGTACTGGGAAAACTTTTCCAGCTCAGGAGTGACAATTAGGAAGGAGGCTGCAGTGAGGATGGGCTTCCTTGCAAGATTCCCTGGTGGTCAGAGGGGATGGGTTAATGCCCTTTGATAAGAGGAAAATTAACACCACTCTGTGGTCCATGACTCATCCCTTTCTCCACATCTTTCAATCACATTACTCCAGCCTGCCCTAATTAAACAGAGGCTGATCTGCAGGAGCCATGCTTGGGCTGGCCAGCCCAGGGGCTGCACCAGGTATTCTTCATTTCTTAACGAGGAAGAAGCTGCTCTGGACTAATGATGCTTTGCTGCGTGGTGTCTGGATTCATCTGCTTGAAAAACAGTGCAGATAGTTTTATTGCAAAAGTTAGGCTAGACAGGGTTGCTCCTCACTCATTAGCACTGGGAGCATTTTCCTACAGGGACTGCAGATGAAAGCAGTGAGTTTATTCCTCTTTCCCCAACTCCACCTCCTTAGGCACATCAGTGCTGTTATTTTAACACCAGCAGCTAAAAAAGAAATACTATCAAAACCTCACTGAGTCCTACAACAGCAACTATAGCTAGAAAGACAGTGACCAGACAGTTAAACTCCAAAACTGGCTAAACAGGGTGGGAGAGGCAATAGCTTCACTTACTCCCTCATCAACTCCAGTTGCTCCTGTTTTTCTCTGAGTAGCCACTGTGGTCTCACAGGTGGGGGCTGTTGGCCTCTGAAGGGAGCAGAAGTTGCCTGTTCCCTCTTTTGGAGGATGGGGGAGGGGTTTTTGGTGTTGGTACTGTGTGTCCTGCCTGGCTCCTGTGGGTGTGAGAGGCTGGTGAGGAGGAGGAGGAGGAGGAGGTGGCGGAGGTGGCAATGGGCTGCAGCTGCTGTGGGCTGTGTCCTTGCCTGCAGCCCTGCCTTTGGAAGCTGGGGAGGCCCTGTGTGCCTTCTCACATCTCATCCCTCCTCTGGCTGTCACTCCTGTTTCCAAGGTACTGTTGCCCTGATATTTGGTTACTCAAAGGGGAGAAAGAAGCAACACATTTACTGAAATTATCTTGATATTATTTTGTTCTCTTGTGGGGTTTCTTGTGTGAAGGGGGTATCTACTCTATTAACTCCCATTAATATCAAACCTCTACTATTAATAGGATTTGCATATGGAAAGGAAGAGGATTGACCTTTAAATTCATTAAATAAAGCAAAATTTAAAAAATAATTTTAGTTAAAAGCATTAGCGTGATGAAAAATAGAAGAACAAATACAGAGCCATCAGTATCTGGGCTTTCGTTAACACTAACGAGCAAATTATTGCGAGGGAAGATTTGCATCGTTGGAATACATATTCCAGCCTCCATACTGATATATGTGATGCGGGGTTATCTTTGTATGGCTCCTCTTTCAGAATATATTTTCTTTTATAAAATAGCCTCTTTTTAACTCCCATTGGGGACCTCCTTATAAATGAGGAGCTGGTCCTCAAGGGACTGGCCTGGCTAGAAAAGTGTGTTATTAAAAAAAAAAAAAAAGCACATATTAGAATACTAAGCAATATAATTAGCCCATTTCTTTGGGTTTTTTAGAAAATCTTAAAAAAAAAAAAAAAAGTATAGCCAAGTTTTAATTAAACATATTCTCTGGATGTTTAAATTGTGTAAGAATTAGAAAATCCTGTTGTATTTTAGAGGGATTAATTGCATCAATTTAAGGTTCTGGCTCCAATCTCCACTATGCAGCCAGGTATCACCACTGCTCTTGCAAAGCAGGTACAGTGCTGTGAGTGAGTGAGGTTTGGCCACAGAGCTGGGGCCACAAGCTGCCCCTCAGATGGGCATTCTCAGCCCGTGGGTGGCAATGAACACATTCATCTCCTGATCTTATACACAGGAATAAGCAGAGGTTCTCTATACCAAAACTGGCTAAATCTGCAGATTCAAAATATTATTGCTCCTAATGATAAATATTGATTTACACGTGCTGAAAAGCTTCTGTTTCCTTCCCAGCAAGAAGTCTAAAATGTAATTAGATGAGCAATGTTTCTACCACCCTATCACTTTTCAAGGCTGAGCCTTGAGGCACTGATGTCCAGTGGTCTCTGGGTCTCCACTCTGCTCTTAGGTCTTACCCCACCCATGTCTCAGCTTTCTGACACAGCCCTTTGTAAAGTACTTTGAGACGCTTGGAGCAAACTTGCTGCTGGTCCAAAGTATTATTAATCAGTACTTTGTGCTATTTTGTTATGCAGCTCAGTCTATAAATCCAGATATTTATTCTGTTCCTGTTCTATCTCAGGCCCCCACAAGTGGGAAGAGGGGAAACGGTTCAGGTTATTCTTCTCAGAGCTCAGCTAATGTCATCTGCTGAATACAGCTCTAAACATCTGAAGCTGGTGAAATTAAATAAAGTGTGAGCATCCTTTGGTCTGGAGCTCTTTGCCTTTAGAACAATTACTCATGGTAACCTTAGCAATAGTATATTAAGGAAAAAAAATCCTCATAAAATAATGTAGTGTTAGGATGGAGCTCTGCCTGATATTAGAACAATTATGGAGCAGATGCATCCACTCTGAACAAAGTGACCTTTTCATCAAGTTACAAAACATTAAAGGTTAAAGAATGTTTGAAAGGAAGTTAATACTTTTAAAACATTAGAAAAAAAATTCCATTCTTTCAGGACTTGACCAAAATCAGTGGGAAACTATGAGATGACTGTTTAGGCACATCCAGTCATAATTTAAGCAACTCTTATTACAGAAGGATATAAGGTATTTTAAATCGTCTGTTTTCTTTTACAATTAGAAGTGCTTTTTCGAAGAAGAAAGATTTGATAGGAATAAACACCCAGTGACAGAAAGCTGGTTAATCGCAATTTTAAAGTCACATTCCTTTCTCTCCATTGTGTACAGAGGAGAACAAAGAGAAGGAATCAATGGTGGTGTCAGATTTTCTTAGTTTCCACGTCTCACCTGACCCGGGCGGTGCAAACCCCAGCGCCCAGCTGGGGAGCAAAGCGCTGCGGCTCCGGCCCCGCGCTGCCCCCGCACACGGCGGGGCCGCGGCCGCTGCTCGCCAAGGGCCGCCGGGGAGGGGACAAGTGCCCGGGACCGCCCCGGGCTGCGGGACAGCGGTGGGGCGGCTGCGCCCGCCGGGCTCGGGGCCTGCTTGGTGCGCCCGCACAGCGGCTCGCAGTCATTTCTATTAATTTGTCTCGGCGAAGGGCTGAGGGTGGGGGCGATGCCGGGCGCCGCACACGTTGTTCGGCCCCGCACACGGTCCGCATCCTCCGCGCTGTCCGTGCGCGGGGAATTCGGTGTAGCCCCCCCCGAGCAGCCGCCGGGCACGCGGGGCTTCGGGATTTACGGCCCGACGGCCTCGCTGGAGCTGGTTTTGTGTCCGTGTCCTGGCGGCCCGCACGGCCCCGCTGCGGGGTCAGAGCGGGGGAGGAGGAGGAGGCGGCCGCGCCGCCGGGAGCCGCTCGTTGTCCCCGGCCCGGTGCGCGACCCGCGGGGTACCGAGCTCCGCCCGCACTTTGGGGACGGGCGGGGCCGGCTGTAGGGTTTCCCTGCTCCTGGTGGCCAGTGGGGCCCGGAGCGGGCCCGCCGCCGGGTCAAGGTGAGCTACTGGCAGCTTCTTACAGATAAACTTCCATGTGCAAGCGCTGTGTGCAAACACTGAAAAACCCGCCAGGGAAGGAAGTTTCTGTGAAAAAAAAAAAGAAGGATTTTGCTCGGACTTAAGTTTTGTCAACTTCCGACTTCAAGTGGTTTTTTTTCCTTTTTTTTTTTTTTTTTTTTTTTTTAGTGTATCTGAGCACAACAAAATCTTCATTGCGTTGAGCCACAGGCGGTCAGTAGAGGAGCAGCCGTGTCAGCTGTGCGATGGGAACTTTCAGGGGATGCGAGAACTAAGCGGGGAATCCCTTCCACTTCTCCGGGATCCTCCAAATGCCTTTCAAATTAGCCAGCCCTGAGGATCACTGCCAGACTCCACAAAGGCGTTCCCAAAGCCTGCAGCCAGTAAAACTTTGTGTAGGTAAAATTAGCTAAAGCCCTTCTACTGAGACAACAGCCTTTGTTGTCACATGTGGTGGAGTTCCAGGATCTGTAACTATTTTTCTTGAAAGGTTTTCCTACTGCCCCAGTGAATGCATTACGCTACAGTAGCTCTGAATGGTATCGCTTATTTCCTTCAAAGCAGCGGCCGGTTGTTTCTTCAGGGACCCCAGGTCCTTTCAAGGGAGGGCAAAAAAGTGATGGCTGAGCGGGACTGAATCGCGCCGATAGATCTTATTTTAAATCAGCATCATCTCCAAAGGGCGCAGCCCCTGGGAGCGCGGCGAGTGCCGGGGCGGGCGCTGGCCGGGCCGAGCGGGGCTCAGCCCGGGGGAGATCCGACTGGGGCGAGCGGGAGCCGGGACAGCTCGGTGGCCTCATCCCTTCTCCGTCCGAGAGGGAAGGCAGAGCCCACTTCACTGACCGCGGGGACGCGCCGGGGCCCGGCTCTCCGGGCAGCAGCAGCGGCATCATCCCGCAGAACCGCGGCCGGGCCGCCGCTCTCGGTGCCCGAGTGTAACTGGGAACTTGTTGGCCCCGGCAGGGGGGGCGGGCGGTGCTCTCCGACCGCCGCGGGGCCCCGCGGGAGAGGAGCCGGCGCTGCCCCCGGCGCTGCCGGGGGACGGAGGGAGCGCCCGCCGCGGGGCCGGGCACCGTCACCGCCCGCCGGGCACCCCCGGCTGCGGGGCTCGCTCCGGGGCGGCCGCGGCGGACCCCGGACCGGGCCGGCCCGCTCGGTTCCTCAGCGCGCCCTGCGGCTTCCTCGGCCGAAGTCTACCGCCCCCACCGCTCTCCACTGCGCTTGGGGTTTTTCTTGGGGGGATGTATTTCTGATATCTGGGGTTGGGTGGGGAATTGCTGTCAAATCCAGGCAGAAGCGAATCGATTCGGACAAGATTACTTACAGTCTAAAATGAGGTTTCCAAATATGAGGACACTGAGCGTGCTTACACTTTCCTATTTTCCCCGTGCTCTTCCCGAAATGCCTGGTCCTAATCGCAGGGACACAGCTATTCCAGTTCTGATTTTCTGGGGCTTATTACATGTCAGAACTGTAAAAGTCCTCTGGACAATTTACAGACAAAACATCTGGTTCGTTAAAGCAAAGCTACTGGACTAAGACAAACAAACTTTGCTGCTGTGTAAATTCACTTACCCAAACAATTTACATTCAAGCAAAGATTTTAGCCCGAAGAAAAACTTTTATTCATTTGTATTCAGGAGGTTTGGGAATTCACAGGCATTTTAAAATAATTTTGCTCTAATAAAGTTATGTAGATATTACAAAATGTCTTTGTTCTCTTCTCAGATCATTATCGCTGCTATAATGGTTATTGACAACACTTTGTATTTTACAGAAGCGCAGTATCGTTTTCGGGCGTGGGCAGTGGGGTTTTTAAACAAACTTGTCAAATCCGTATTCATCTGCTCCAGCGTTAATGAAAGCTGCTGCTTCTTTGTTCTTCGCCGGGAGAAACCGAACTACTTCCCGCATTTCGATGGGTGCCGCTGAGGCGCAGGAAAGGAGGGAAGGCTGTGCCCTGGCACAGAGGGCAGCACTGGCAGCGCGGGCAGGGGGTGCCGGGCGGTACCGGCCAAGGGCCGCCGCGTTCTCCGCGCCCGGGGCCGGCCGGCGCCTCCGTGGGGCTCCTGCGGGCCGCCCGTGCCGGCGGGGGCTGCCCGGGCCCGGTGAGACCCCCCCCAGACCCGCACTGGCCACCGGGGCTCGGCCCCCGGCCCCAGCCGCGCCACCACCCCCGACAGCCGCTCCCGGCCCGCGGGCAGCGCTGCCCTGCAGCCGGCGGCTCCAAAGGCCCCGGCTCGCTGGTGCCCGGCCCTTCCCGCGGGTCCGGGGGCATTCGGCTGGCGAGGACCGCCAGGTCCCCGTCGGCTCCTCTGCCCCGCTCGAAGGGGAGGCGCCGGTAGAGCTGGGCCGGAGCTGGGGCGAGACGAGAGAGGCCGGGGCCGGTGCCGGGGCCGTTCGGTGCCCGGGACTGACCCCCGGAAAGCAGTGAACCGGTGCGAACAGCGAGTGAGAGCAGCCACACGGGCACCTCGGCGCACGCCGCTCCCTCCCTTGTTTGCACTGAGCAAGTGGCGAAACATCAACACGCTGCTCGGGAGGGAACAAGGTTAAAGCTCGGCTAAAACATACTGGCTTCTAAGAGGCAGCTGTTCCAAGTTTACTAAACTTCCTCACTGATCCTCCCTGGCCGTTCCCATAACCAGAAGTTAATTCCAGTGGTCCTTTATCCGCTCAGCCGCTGTCTCCACTCGGGCCGGGGGACGAAAGAGGTGTCTCGGGCAATTGGTGGTGTTTTGGTGTAGAGGAATGGTATGAGCAGTGAAAATATACACCAAAGAAGGGCAGTAAGCAGTGCCCAGTTGGGAAAGATAAAACATTCTTAGCTGGTGGAAAGTTTAGGACTGATGGTTATCTAATTATGTGACTTATAAATAATTGGTACCTTGTTTTAAAACTGCCGGGAAGAGCGAGCTTAGGGCTGAGCCTCGTGTGCTGAGTCTTTGTGGATGGAGTCTGTACAGCCATCGATTTTGATGCGTTACGTTTGGAAATGTTACACTTCATAAAATTACGCGTTCTGGCTCTCTGGAATAGACTGTGACCCCCAAAGAAGCCGACGCATATGAAGGCATCTGCACTTCCCTCTGTAAATTGTCTGATAGAAAGCTCAATAGATTTTTTTTTTCCTTCCTTAAAAAAATGTATACAGTTAACAACCAAATTATTCCACAACTTCCTGAGCGTTTTGGCAGTGAGAGTTGTGAATGTGTAAGTGCAGTGCATGTGTCTGTGTGCACGAATATCTGCTGCCTTCCTCTTTCTCTCTCACACGAGAATTATTATTCCTAAGTTAACTGCGAAAGTTCCTCCAATTACTGTTTACGGAAAGTTTCACTTATTTCACTCCCTCCCAGTCCCAGCTCGGCTCACTGGAACGAGCCCATCACCCTCAGCTGCCGGCGCGTGTGGGCCGCCCTTTGCAGAGCCAGGTAAGCGCTGTTGGTTGCCCAAAGCTCCCCACGCAGCGGGGCCGGGACTGTCTCGCGTGTTTGTTTGTGTTGGTGACACCGTTCGGCTGCTGAGGTGCCACCTGCCAGCATCCTCCACGCAGGCTGTGCTGCGGGAGGCAGAGCTCTGCCTGGGAACCCGTTCAAACACAAATGCCCCCACACGCACAAATCCACGCAGGCGTGCAGCCGAGCGCGCCCGCGGGAGGAGGCTGCGCACCCGCGGAGCCGCGCCGGGGCCGAGGGGCTCGCATCCCGCCGGGCACCCGGCCCGAGCCCGGCAGCGGGCAGGGGCTGACATCCATCCCCCAGGCGGGCTAAGGGTGACACAAAGGCAGTGAAAGATGAGCAGATTTAGAGACAGGGAAGTGGAAGGAACAAAGTTCTTGCAACTTGCAACCGCCCCAAAATTCGGGATTGGTCGCTGCAGCACGTTCCTCGGGATGCCCCGCAGCCAGCAGCTGAGGAGGATCGGGATCGTCCCCGGCTTTGGAGAGGGCTCTTGCACATTTCACAACAGCCTTTACAGGACTGCAGTGACTACACGCGCCGTGTCATTTTAATTTTGCTGTAGTTTTCAGGGCGCTTTACCAGCGCCTGGTGGCAGAGTGACCTTCCCCGCACTCCGTGCGGCGAGCAGGAACAGAGCCGGCCAGGGCTGCCGGGGCTCTCGGCTGCCGAGGCTCCCGGCCGGGCATCCCAAAGTTTGTTTCAGCCTCTCCCGCTCCAGAGCTGGGAGGAATCCTCCATGTTGCGCAGCGCGGGCCGGCTCGGCCAGCAGCACCTAAGCCCGGGGTTCGCCTCTCGCCGGCTCCGCGCTCGATGCGGTCCTGCCGCAGCCATCGCCCCGCGGAGCCGGGAGCGCAGCCGGGCTGAGCGCGGGGCGCGCCCCGGCCCCTGTCCCTGTCCCTGCCCCCGGCCGGCAGCATCCTTCGGGGGGGGTGGGGGGCGTGAATTATTTAGGTTTTCTATTTCCTACTTAAAGGGGGAGGAGGGAGAGAGAATGAACGAGCTATTAACCGCAGCCGAGCCCTGCTTCCCGAGGCTGTCTAACATTTGTAAATACTTATGCTGCGGCTGGTCCCCTCCTCCCCGGTTAAGTTGTTTAGTATGTTGGTTATTTGTACCGAATCCCGGTCTGTGTAGTGTCTGATGTGTTGTCGTTGCAATGTGCAGCCAGGGTGACACTGATGGATGCGCCAATGGTGAGACGGACAGATGTTAGGGCGGATCTAGCGGCACGCACCGCCGCGGCGGCGAGCCCGCCCGCCCGCCCCGCCGGGGCTGCCCGCCGCCCGGCCCCGTCCTGCCGCACGGCTCACCCACGCTCACACACTCACACACACAGGGCTTTTTGGGGAGGGGGGGACGTCTCGGTGTCGTCTCTTAAGCAGATCTGATCGCTCCTTCTGCGAGCAGATACTGTAACTGTGAGCAGCAACCAGCGAGTATCAATGAGATGGAACTGAGCGAGTTTGGCAGCAGAAGCGGCAATTGACAACTCACCATTTTCTTGTTTGCAAGAAATGTTTCGTTTTCCCCCAACAGTAGCAATTTCCCGGGGACTTTAGGCGACTGCGATTTTTTTTCATCCTAAAGATCAGCTTAAAAAAAAAAATCAACTCATAACAATAATAATCAAAAAAAAAAAAAAAATTATCCCAAACCTTCTCCACCCGTCATGTAAAGTGTTTGAATTTCCTGCAACTTGAAAGGGAAGCGAGAGCCCGAGAGCGGCACGGCGGCTTTATAGGATGTGAAGACGCAACAACATCTGCACTTAGTCAGGTATTTGGAATTATCCCAAATCTCGAAGAATGGGGGCGAGTGGAGATTTTTTTTGATCTTACCGTAAAAGTGAGCTCAGCCTTTTTTTTTTTTTTAATTCCTCCCCGTGAACTTTAAAAAAAAAAAAAAAAGCTACTATTTTTTTTTTCCTTTTTTTTTTTTTTTTTTTTTTTTTTTTGGTGGTTGTTGTTGTTCCCTTGTCGCCCTTCCCTGCTCCCGGCGCGGGTCCCGGCGCGGAGCGGGGGCGGGAGCGGCCCGGGCCCCGCGCGCCCCCCGCCGCCCCGGCCCTCCCCGCGCCGCGCGGCCCCGCCGCCCAGGGATGCGCAATCAAACCCGCAGCACATCGATCCGCCGGCGCTCGCCGAACTGAGCGCGGCGGCTCGGCAGTGAACTTGGACCGAGAAAAAAAATTAAAAAAAAAAAAAAAAAACAACTGAGAGAGAGAGAGAGAGAGGGGAAAAAAAAAAATCAGCCC
>QWTY01032499.1:0-10743 GCA_008033365.1 Pseudorectes ferrugineus | reverse complement strand
AAAAACAAACCAAAAAACAAAACCAAAAAACCTGAGAGAAATTCCATGATACTTTGTGGTGACGTTATGGGATATTTTATGTGTAGCTTGGTGGATTCACTGTCTATCGATCAGTAAGAATGTTCATAGTAGAAATGCCATTCTGGTTAATATAGTGAAATGCTAAATTATGGCTTGATCATATCAATTATATAGGCTGATTTAGATAAGTTGGAAAGATTCTTATCTGAAAGCTGCTGGAAGTAGCAGAAAATGAGACCATAGCCTCGAAAAGCAAAGACTATATGTCTTACAAGAGGTTACATCCTTGAAAATGGTCACTTACAAAAGTACTTCAGCAAACCTGTCTTCAACTGAATGCAAGTTTTCAGTGTAGCGTTATCATTCAGAGAAGTTATTTTCTTCTAGTCAGATGTGTGATGCTATTGTGTTTCAGCATGTAGGTGACATGCAGAGACAGCACAGTTCTGTCTGTTCCAGTTCTCCTGCTTCTCTGTGGTGAGAGATTGGTCTCGATCCATCTTGCAGTGATAATGCTTCAAACGTCCTTTCTTCCTCTCCTCCCCCTTCTCCAAACTACAGCACTGCCTTTTCTATGCCTTCTACTCCACAACCGGCAGCACATCCTCTCTTCCTGTGTTGTGAAGATCTTTGGGGATGAGAAAAGAAAGCCACTGAATGCAGTCCACTTTGCAAATGTTCCCCTCTCTTCCAAATGTGGACTGTCACACTGTCTGTCATTAGAGGTGAAGTGCAGAGGTGAAAATTCTGAGCCAGATATGTGAAAGTGGCATGGGAGATGCAAAGCTGTAGGATGCAGTAAGTTCTGTTGTTTTCCCAAGTGCTTTGACTTCATTTGTGTAAGCATTGCTTTGGCCTCAGAGGGGATATACCAAGATAGGAATAGAGATGGAAATTGGGACAGGAAGGAAGGATCTCAGGAAGACAGCAGTTTGCATTCTGGTTCTGCACCTACTCCTGCCCAAGAAAAGGAACAATTGATTTAAAACACCTTGAACATGTAAACCAGAAGCTGTCAAGTAGGCTTAGGGAAGACATACTGGTATGTACAAATGATATGCGAATTAAAGCTTTCCTGGGCACTGATTTTTAGTTCTCTTGAAGCACAAAGTAAGGTGTAAAATTTTGGAAAACAGCGATAGCTTCAGCAGTGTGTACCCCTATCTGTATCTAATCAGGTACTATTTACCTTAAAAGTTATTTATTTGAGAGCAACTTGCTGAACATAAATTGCCCACTAAGTCTAAGTAAGGATTTAAACATGATTATATAAGATTTGTAGGCCTCAGTCTATATAGAAACCTAACTTGCACTGAAATAAAAAATGACAAAGTACCTTTGTGGCTTTTAGTAGATTGCAAAAATGTTTTAACAGCTGTGAAAATATCTGGGTGTGTACAAAGGTCAGTGTCTTAGTAATTTTGGAGTGGTTGGGGGCTGGTTGTTTGTTTGGGTTTTTTTTGTTTGGGGTTTTTTGGTGGGTTTTTTTTTTGTTGTTGTTATTGTTGTTTCCAAAATTAATTTCCCAGCTCTGAGGTATATTTATGGTTAATGTTGAAACTCTTAAAAGTTTTGCTGTTAGCTGAAGCCAAGAAAGCCCACAACAGCTAACCAAAACCTCCCCCACACCTTTTAAAGAAAACCTTCTGAAAAACCCAGAAAGCTGGGGAGCTCTGTAACTTCTTGTGGTGAACAATCCAATAAAAGTCCTTGAGCTAATGGATGGTATAATTAAATGCATATACAGTACCCTCATGATCCCTTAGGTATGACTATGAAATTTTATGAGTCTTGAATGTTAACATCAGATGATATTCTCTTCAGCAAAAAACTCCGTATTAGTTGGGGGGCAAATTAAACGACACTGCTTTTCCTTGAAAGATATTTCTCTGCCTTCATACCTGTTTCTGTTACTAAGAACATTCCTAAAGGTTATATCTTACGTCTGAAGTTCATCTTGGATGTGGTGGGAAATGGATATGTATTTTTTCATCAGATAATTTCTGGTGAAGCATGGGACCACAGATTCTTACCCTAGTTTCAGACTGAAGAACAAGCCTTCCACAGGCAAAGCAATAAACTGTGGTTTTCCCTGAAGTATTCATGAATACTGTGTGGATATTATAACCACTTCTTTTAGCAGTCTCTCTGTTTGCAGTTTTCTTTATTAGAAAAGGGCTATGATTCATTTGACCACATACCCACTTCCTTTTATAGTTGGTTGGGTGAAGTAAGTGGCTAGAAGGAATAACCTGTTTTAGAAACAGGTTTGTGAACTTCACTGGTTTTGAGTGAAGTGACTTTGGCAGCTGACTCTTGAAGGTACGGGTGGAGGTGTGAATGGGGTTCAAGATGCTTAAATTTAGGTGTCTATGTGCATGCACAATGTTTAATATCCTATTACAGTGAGTGGAGCTGTGAGCAAATAGTTCTGGTGGTGGTTAGCTGAATAGCTTTTTTGTCTGTTTGACTGGGCTGATTAGTTCTCCATTGAAAATAAAGGGACTTTGGGTACCTGGCTTGCATAGCTGGTACCATCAGGTACCTCACCTACATACATACATACATACGAGACATGCACCTTTAGGTTTTCACCTTTAGTGGCCCATATGGGGTACTCTGGGGTATCCCAGAGACTTCTGCTGCACATCCAGTTGGCATGGATGATTCTCCTAAGTTCTGTATCAAATCTGCCTGTCCCGAAAAAGCTATCGCTGATCCCTGGGACATTTCAAATCACATTAAGTACTTCTCTATAGGAAACTAAAGAGAATTAGTCAAAAGAGATATTTATACTTGATCAGATGAATTGTACCTGGGAAACATACTTGGTGTTGTAAAACATATGAATCATGGTTGTGTTTCTCTGGTGTAGTTGTTTCAGGGGTCTGGCACATGTGAGGCCATCATTATACTAGAAGTTTATTTTGTGTAGCCTAATAAGTAATGGCAAACCTTTTTTATTTTTAGAACCTTATCCGGGAAGTCTGCTTTGTGAATCTTCAAGAGGATTCGGTTGTGTATTGATTTGAACTCAATTTAAAATACGTAATAAATGTAGATATGTACTTTTCCTTTCCCTTCTGAAAATACTATTTTTTACTTTTGACAGCTTTTCCCTATGTGTCATCTTGTACACCATTTTTATACTTCTCCCCGCCCCACTCCCACCCTTCCACTTCAGCCCTCAATTATGCTCCACAGGTTTCTTCCCCAAGTCCTGGATTATTACCCAGCTCCATCTTTTAAAAGGCTTTCTGAACAAGAAGGAACTCATTTTTTATGGTCATTTGTGATTGATTCACAGCTAACTTGTTTTTTGCGTGTGTTCTGTTTAGGGAAAGTACAAAGTTGTGGCTTTTATACTTTACCTATCTCTTCAGGCTTCTGCTGAAGGCAGCAGAGTTTTTAACGGTTGCTGCGATAGCACGATGAACAGCACTCTTAGCTCCTGAGGTTGCCAGTACTATCAACTGGGCTATGTCAGCAAAACCAAACTAGTGGCACTGCCAATCCCTCACGATACTTTTTTGGTTTTGGTTTTGGTTTTTGTTTGTTTGGTTTTGGGTTTGTTTGTTTGTTCATTTGTTTGTTTTTGTTGGGTTTTTTTTTTGGAGAGTGGTGTGATGCATTTAACTGTAAAAACTTTTACCATTTCTACTCTAAATTGCTTTGCATGTGAGAAAGACTCCATTCTGTTCCTGTGCCTCATGGTGACCTTCCAATTTAATCTTCTATCTTTTCCAAAAGCGATGGAGGCAGGAAAATGCCGCTCCAGTTTGATCACTGCTGTTCTGAGTAGTCCTTCTCTTGTTCAGAATTGATGGATTTTTCTTCCTTTTGGCTTGGCAGAGCTAATTTTGGTCTTTAGCAATGCTGGTATCATTTTGCCTGTACTGTTTTTGTGATGCACATTCAGGTAGTTGAACGAGTTTTAGCTAATTAGCAGTTTGCTCTATTGTCGGTGCACTTGCTGCCAGGCAACATACACCCCTTACAAAACTGATCTTGAAAAATAACGTGGAGTTTTGGAGACATAGAGAACTGAAGTAGTCTTTTTCAGGTACTTTATTCTTATAGATCAAATAAACCAAACATTTTAAAATCTGAAAGAAGTAGAGGGAAAAAATTCTCTTGTGTTTTGGTTGTGTATATGAAATGTCTTCCTAGGGCAACATATTCCGGTATCTCTGTTATAAAACCAGTGCAATGGCTGGCTTGGTTACATAGCTGTTAAGTTGATAGTTAAATTTTTACAGCTTGGCACTCTACCACAGGTATTCTAGTGAAACCCCAGATGACACATAAGCCATGAGGTACTAATGCAGTCTTTATTTTCTGGAGGTCTAAGACTTATTGCTCCACTGGAAGATGTTAGGAAGATTACTTTTCTAGATCTAAACAGCAGTTTTTTCTATGCCTTGGCCAAACAGTGTTCTGTCTGAATAAGAACGTGGGGCAAGCCTGCCATGACTGACTTCTTGATCCCCAGAAGATGGCACGGACTGTTTAAGAGAGAGGATAGTTTTATTTCATCAGATGCTTTATCTACTCAAATCTTAAAGACATTTTTGCAACTATGCTAGAGAATATTTTAGATCTTTAAACTATGTGTTTTGGTCCAGTTAGGGTAGGCTATGTTGCAACTCCATAAGTGCTGGTTCAGATATGTGTATGGGGAGAAGACGTGGTAGCGTCTTCAGTGACTGCCATGCACACTCTTATCCTGTGTGAATGGATTCGATGTTGCTTATCCATAATGAACAAATTGAAGATGACCTTAAAGTACTGGAAAAAAGTAGTCATTCCAATTTCAGAATTTGTCAAATAAAGTTGGGGGGGGGGAAAAAGCCTCAGAGAGCATAAAATTATTCATAAACAAGACCAGAAAAATGATGGTGTTCTCTTTCATCCTAAAAAGCACTTTTTCTGTTTGTGTGTCTCTTCTGGTTGATTGTGGACAGTTTCATACTTAAAAACGAGAAGGCTTCAGACAAAAGTAACTGACAGCAAAGGTGGTGATTCTACACAAAATGTGTAGTTGTGCTGTGGAATGTTGTGGATGCTAAAATTATATAAAGATTCAAAAAGCAAGGGGGCAGGTTCACAACAGGTATGTCAGCTGAGAGCTGCTACGTACAAAATGACAATTTCTTGCTTAGAAGGTGAACAAGCTGAAAATTGCTGGAGGTTGGGAGAGTATTTCTGGGAAGTATCATTATGGGCTTGTTTTGTTCTAGTGCTGATTTCAAGGCATCCCTTATTGGCTGTTTTTGGAGACAGGATGCTTGGGTAAGTGGGTTTTTAGTCTCATATGCTAGAATTGTTTAGATATGAAGTGGTTTTACTAGTTCTTATTTCATGTTTTTAAAATTAAAAATACAAAAACTAAGTTGAATATCTTTTTGGAATGTCTTTCTGTTAATGTTTCTTTGTGTTTATTTATATCTAATCATAAATTACCAGAGAGCACTCTTAACTGCTAGTTTTTGCTGTCTTTTCTTATGTTCTAGTTCAAGGTGTATACTTGAATGAAATTTACTGTAATTGCTTAGTCAGATACTTAGTTAAAAATCTCATCACTGCATCACATATGTCGAAGAGTGTCTCTGATTTGTTAAGAATGGAAGAATGTTTTCATTTATGACTCAGGAAATACTGCAGATAATAGATGTTTCACCTGTGATGTACAGTCTTTTGACAAAGAGCTGCCTTGTGTTATACCTCCTGACAGGCTGAATTTACTGACTTGGGCAAAAGAGTAGGATCACGTTTCGTGTACTGTACTTTTGGGGATGCCCCTCTTAACTTTGTCCCTGGCTATCAGAAGCCTTCAATGCCTTTTTTTTTTTTTTTTGGTCAGAAGAGACAAGCATATTTTAGAACAGAAAGATAATGTAGTGGATAAACCATTGAATGGCAACTTAAAAGACCATTACTGAATATTACGTTTTATAGTACTTGCTTTCTATTTTTGGAAAAAAATATATCCCTGCATTAGTTTTCCATCTGAAAAATGAAGACTTTTTTTCTCTATTATAAAAGAAGTTGTATGAAGAAACCAATTCCTATCCTTGAGGTATTAGGTTTTATGAAGTGGTTCACAGAAGAAGGATGGTGGATAAGTGGGTCCTTGTATATGACTGAATTAAATTTAGTAATTAGAAGTGCCAAGAGTGAAAACTGCTGCAGCCTGTAAGGTGAAATCTACTCTACTGACACTAAATTACATGAGGAGCTGCATAAGTTTAGTGACTTTTCATTTTGTACGTGTCCTTAGATCATTGAGCATTATATAGAATTGTGAGGAGCACTGTGAGAGGCTGCTGCAGCACATATTGGAAAAAAGCCTTCAGAGAAACTGGTTGTTTCTCTTGATTCATTGGCATGGAGAGTAAGAGGTATTTTTGGGATTAGAGGAATAGCTGACCCAGGCAGCAAAAATAGAAGATAACTGTTGTTCAGGCTAAAGTTCTGGTTAGAATGGATGGCCCTGTCTTCAAAACAGTTATGCTTAATAGAAGTATAGGGGCTGGAGCATTTCTTACGAGGACAAATGGAGGGAACTTTTTAGCCTCCAAAAGAGACAACTGAGAGGGGACCTCATCCATATCTATCAGTGTCTGAAGGGACGATGCCAAGGGGATGGAGCCCAGACTCTGCTAAGTGGTGCCAAGCAGCAGAAGAGGCAATGGGCAGAACCTGATGCACAGGAAGTTCCACCTGAATGTGAGGAAGAATTGCTTTACTGTGCTGGTGACTGAGCACTGGAACGGATTGCCCAGAGAGGCTGTGGAGTCTCCCTCACTGGAGATATTCAAGATCCATCTGGACACAATCCTGTGCTGTGTGCTGTGGGATGACCCTGCTTGAGCAGGGAGGTTGATCCGTGTTACTCACCTAAATGAGGAAGCTCAATCCAACATACATTGAATGTAAATAGCTGAAGTTGTGGCATACAGTTCTCATTAGCCATTTGTGCACCTCTGTGTGTTTTAACTGCAAGGTAAAAGTGTAACACAGTAATACACAGATACAGCTTTTGGGTATTTTAGATCTATGGCCTTTTAGCCTGAGGGAAGAACAACTGTTTTGCCATCCTCTTTCCTTGAGAAAGTAGAAATGGTACTTGCCTTAATTTTTATTGGATTTTTCTGTCCTGAGGTTAAGCTCCTGAGTAGCTGAATGTTTAGATTTTATGTACTTTAAGGAAAACAGACAGTATGTCCAGATACACCGCTCACCTAATTTGGCAACAGATTACTTCATCCTGAAGATAGCTGAGTGTTTGCATTGCTTTTCTAGTAAACACATCTACATCATAGCTAGGAGTCTAGTGTTTACCTTACAGGGAATAATAGCATATTGAAAATCAATCTGGGCAGCTGAATCTAGCACATGGAGTAAAAATTGTTTTCTCTTCCTGAAAGTAATCCCCTTCTAAATTCACTAAGTGCCTACTTGTGTTAGCTTTGTGGATGGTGAACAACAGATTTGTATTAATCTTATCTACCTTTGTGATTTTGTGAATATTATAACATTCCCCTCATCACACCTCCAAAATCAAGACTTCCAGCCTTGTAATCTTACCCCGTGTAGTACTTACTCCTTTTCTCTTCATTCTTTTAGTTAGCCAATTCTACACTTTTAGATGAAGACTTTATGCAGTACTCGAGATGTGTGTTTACCAGGGGTTTATATAGCAGCAAAATGAGGTCGTTCACCTGTATGTGAAGAATTATGTGCCAACTACAACATGAAATAGCTGTCTCTGCCACTTCTCTATCCTTTTTCCAGGTTATTGATGAAGAACTTGAATAAGGCTGGTCCCAGAGGTGCCCCCTGCTTACCTGTTTCCATCTTGGAAAGTGGTTGTTACTCATGATGTTTGCTTCCTATCCATGAACTGTCTTTTATTCCTATACAGTTGGATAGAAGTTTCTGTATAATAGTATTAGACACAAAACCTTGTCCAAAACTTCTGGAAAGTTTGAATACATTAGTGTCCAGTGGATCCACTTTGCCATGTGCCTGTGGACATTGTTACAGAAGTGTAGCAGTTTGTGAGGTGAATTTGGTTTTACAGAAGCCATACTGATATTCCCAGTATACACTGAGTATGTGCTCAATGATTTTATTCATCAGTATAAACTCATTCTTCTGTCTTTCTCAGGGTGGCAGTCAGACCTACACTAATCTTGGTAACTGTGGAGTGGAAAGAACTGTTGTTTGTTAGTGCCTCTTAAACCTGAACTGTTCCCTCCAGCCAAACAAATGAGACTGCAAATAAAGCATACACATAAGATTTCGTGTCTTTTCACAAATTGTTCCTCAGAAATTCACCTTCAGCACAGTGTGTGGTGATAGCTTGGGTAGCTGTTTGCACAGGTGCATTAGGTGCGCCGTGGTTAAGATCCTGTCCTCCTCTCTTGCCTTCCTCCCTCAAGCGCTATTTCATGGCTGTTGAATTGTTTCAGGCTCTGTGAAGCTGCACAAGGGAACTGTTAGTCACAAAAAGTTAGCAGCTTTACCATTTCACCTTTATCATTCACAAGACGTTGCAGGATTGATCCCTTGCAACAATTTGAAACAATATAATATGGGCAGGCTTTAATTTCTTCACTTTAAATAAAAAGAATCGGACTATTTGCTATTAATTTTGACTTTATATAGTACCAATAAAGACACCAACTTTTGACAACTACAGATGGATGCTGGCACATCTGTGTTTCAAAATTGGAGTAACTGTTGTAGTCAGTGTGTTCATCAGTGTTTTCTTTCTTACAGACAAGAGAGTTTGATGTGGATAACCTGAGCAAGGCAGAACTGCGAATGCTTTTGAGTGTAATGGAAGGAGAACTAGAAGCACGAGACCTTGTGATTGAAGCCTTGCGGGTAAGTTACTCGGTTGTTGTGATTTGCTTTTTGGCTTTTATTGAAATTCTCTTTTGCCATTTCCTTTATACTGTACATAGAATATTATTAGAGGAAGAGTAAATTGTGATTTTTAAAGTTTTAGGTTGACTAAATCTCAGGAATCACAAAATATGTTCTTGTTTAATTATAGCCATTTGGTAATTCTATGTAATTTTGGTCTAAAATACCTACAAAATTTCAAAGAAATAAGTTAAAAACCTGTGAAATTGCTTCCTTTTAAAATCCTTTTATATTCTAAAGTCTGTTATTTGTGAAAGGAAGGAATAGCATCAAAGGAAAATTCAGTCCATATGTAATTTGTTCTAATGAGCTATATTCAGTCATACACTCTATTCAGTGCTTTCATTTTCGGTGAGATGGAAGTAGGGACAAAAATCAGGTGGTCATATCCACTTAGGGAAATATTTTTGTGGCTTTTTTTGTTTGTTTGCCTTTTTTGAATAAAAGGTGCAATATGAGATATACTCTTAACAGCACTTGCAAGTACTTGGTTAGGTTTTTACTGTGTTAGGCATATGTGAAGGTTAGTTTTCTGCTTCAGAAGGTTGCAGTCTGAAAGGCAAATTAGATGACTGGAAATGTACAAACAAAACTATTTTAATTAAAATATGATTTTTTTATGACCACATTGATTTCAATATTGATCTGGAACAAAATAAAATTTAACAGGACTGCCAAACAGACTGCAGGTTTGGGGGAAAACCAGTCTTCTATGGTTTAAAAATATTTATAACTTCATCGTTGAATAAGGGGAAATTGTTCTCTTTAAGGTATTGAAGGTATTGTAAAGCAAAACCTTAATGAAATAAAATATATCTAGTGCTAGTTTTTAGTACTATGTATAATGATTATCAAGTAGTGTGGGAATATTTTCCACTTGAAATGCACAGTAACAATTGTAAATGCATTTTTATTCAGTTTTAAGTTGTTTTGTGATGGCTTCAGATCACTTGTTGCAAATGGAGCTTTAAAGTAGCTGTCATTGATGTACTTGAATTAATAACTGAAGACTTTATAGGTATAAACCTCTCTTATAAAATGTAATTTTCATTTTGTAATGACAATAAGACACTAGGAGCAATATTTTTCTGGAGTATTACTGCACTTTGAAGTTATTTTGTGTTTGGCCTTCAGTTATATGCATATGTTGACATGTACTGCCTTTTCATCTAACAGTTTTACAATTTCACAGCTCATTTTCTTGGACTAGGAATTTTATTTTCCCTGCCTGCCAGTTAAGGTTTTATAAAAGTGGAAATAGTGTGCACAGCACATCCAGAATCTCTTTTTTTGACTCTTCTAACTTTGAAGGAATGCAAATAGAATATTCAGTCAATTTTTTCTAGTAAATATTCAGGAACAAGCTACTGCACTACATATCAAAAAATGTATATATTGAAATTGAGAAAAATGGGGAAAAAAAGGGGGGAAAAATGCAGTAAGCATTTAATGATAGTAAGCATTAAATATTCAGCATAGTGCTGTCCCAGGAGAAAAAAAGTCTATATCAAATTCACATGCACCTGCTGAAATGGGTAGTATGTATACAGTGGGTTTTGATGATTAATACAGATAAATATAAAAAGTAGCTCGATTTCACATAAGGTATTTAAATGTTGAAAGTTGTGGGGTGGGATTTTTTTTGTTTGGTTGGGTTTTTTTTTTCTTCTCCTGCATCTCAATTTCTAGTTTCTCTAAACAAACTCTATGTGTAATTCAGATCTTCCTGGCAGCTTGCCTGGTTAGCTGTACTAGTACTGGGAAACTTGGAAGTCATACCTGCTG
>QWTY01032498.1:0-12815 GCA_008033365.1 Pseudorectes ferrugineus | reverse complement strand
GGCCAGGGAGAAAAAAGATAGCCACACTATATGATAAATCTCATCCTAAAGTATATATCTAGAATAAAATTAGATGATCACAAGTTAGTCCTAAAAATCTTTCCTATGACTGCCAATTCAGAAGTTACTGCTTTGAAAGGTAGTAATTCTTATTATGGTTTTTTAATAATGGCTGTTCTTTGATTCTGAGAAGTATTAATTTGGCAGAAGATATCAAAGGAGATTAACAAATTGCCTTTAAAATTGGAAAAGGTTTGGACTTCTCATTCCAAAGGCTTTTTTGAAAATGCTAGGCTTTGATTTTGTTCAGAACTTTTATCTTCACCTTGAAGTCTTGGTTTTCCTTTTCTTAAGTACATTTTTTCCTTCTCATCTTCGGCACTACTGTTCACCAATAATTACTGGCAACACCTGGCTTTAAAATACAGGTGTGTCCCTGGAAGAGAGCAAGATTTTGTCCTTCAGAATATGTCTGCCTTGTTCCTCACTTCACGGTGTTGCAGAATTTGAACACTGTAAATAAACATGGCTCAAGGGCCCTCCTTCCTTCTAAACTGTAAATATTGCTCCAAGTGCTGCTATGGCTGCAAGAAGCATTGTATTAGATAGATGTCTATACCAGGTATGTAGCTAATAAAAGCTTCATTTTGGAAAGAATCATGAGCAATTGCAAATAATGTGGTAGAGGTTCTGCAGATATGTGTAATTACAGACTGAACAATGACAAAAACAACCATTTGAATTTATTTTCCACTTATCTGCTTTAAAAAAATCTGGCAACACTGAGAGTAAAGGCCTAAGAAATTCTAAGTGGCACTCAAATTTTGTCTTTCTTTCAAATAGAGTTGTTTCTATGAGGGAACCTTTTGGGTTTTCCAGTAACCCATGGTTTTTATTATCCCTATAAAAATGTGTTAAAAGGCAACCTACAATACATCCAAGATTGGATTTTTCTTGTGCCTGCCTTTGTATAGAAATATTTCCCCATTATCTTCAGGAAGAGCTTTTACATTTTCACCCCATTTAACTCCAAATGAAGATCCAATCTCTTCTCCTTTTAAAAGAGCAGTATGCTCAATATTTCCCTGAAAGTTTAGCTTTCCAAAACTTTCAACTATATGTTCTACTCTTTTCTAACCAAGGCTATTTCTTCCCTCTGGAGAAATATAAAACAACAACAACAAAAATTTAAAAAGGCAAAAATATTTAATTATTTACTTCACACTTCTCTACTAATCATTACTGATAAGCACCAGGCTTGCAACAGCAGATTGCTATTGAAAGCCTATTTTCACTGAGTCAATTCCAGAAAAAAGCAAATAGTGGTAGCTAAGCTGATAGCCATAGTAATGTTTTAGAATTTGGACTACCATATATGTCTAGTGGAAAGGAAATGGGAGAACAAATTAAATATAGATTACTCAAAGAGCATAACTATAGCAAAATAAAGCCAAGAATTTTTTACATTTTACTTCAAGTGACTTTTGTCATTAAACTTTCTGTGTGATGGTTTGGATTTATAACAATTTCCCAAAGAGTGGGTTTGAGATCATCAAATCTGCATGAAAATCCTGGGTTTTTTTCATAAGAGACAGTATTTTGGACTTTCAGGAGAGAGATTTTGATATCTTGCTATTCATATTGATATCTTGATACTATTCCTCTGGCCTTGGGAAGGCTACCTGAGCAGCGAGATGATTACTAAGAGTAACATGTATGAAAAAGTGATTGCAATTCAAAGAGATGCAGAGGACAAAAAAATCCAACCAAAACCATCCAAAAAACCCCTTGTAGAACTGATTATCACATTCTAGAGTTCAGAACATTCAGTTTCTAGAATATACTTAGCTCCAGTGAGCAAAGGTGTACGTGCATTGTTACAAAAGGTTTATGCCCAATTCCTTTGGCAATTTTACAAGCTAAAAGTTAGACAAATAGGTCATCTTGATTAATAACCTTGATTAATATAATTTCATGTTGCTTCTGAACTTAACATCATTCAGTCAATGACTTCAATGACTTTACTACAGTCGAAGAATAGATTTTCAGTTTTGAATTTATTTTCCTCTTGTTGCCTTAGAGTGCCTCAAGGACTGTCCATTAAACTGAACTTCACTTCTTTTGAAACACAACGATATGCAGACACATTGAGTATTTTTGAAGGATTAGGACAAAACAAGGTTTTAAGAGGTGAGTTTATTTTTCAGCTAATAATACTTTTCCATTAGGAAAATCTAAGTGTTAAGCATTTTGAGGTATAAAAAGTTGCACATATATGTTTAAGAGGAAGACTGGATCTGCATAAAGTTACCCTGTTAGACAATTAATCTCAATATACCTGTCTGCCCTTAAATTTGACCAGATAAATGCGTCCCTTATACATTAAAAATTTTATATTTGTTTTTTAAGATCTTGTTTGAGTGATCTTGATAACTTCATCAGCCTCATGGTCTTGTAGGGTCCATATTTCATTGGAAATATATTGTCAGAAGTTCCTGTAATATCACACACAGTAACATAAAACAAAAACATCTAAACTGAACTGATGGGAGAAGTGCTATGAAACTCCCTGAAAATCATTACAAGTATGGCACTGCTTTTCTCAGATCTTGAAATACGGATGATACCTTATCTGTCTCTATATTCTACTCTGAAAACTGGGATTGTACCCATTTTTCACAAGACTCAGTCTATATAGCTGAATTCCATCAGAGGTGGAAAACATACTGAAGACAGAATATAGAGACATAAGTCAGAAAGATATATTATTATTTATCCTTATTTTTGGGAGCAGGTAGAGAGTGGGAATGTGAAACAGTAAAAGACTAGCTGATGTCCATATTGATGGATGTGGGAGATGAATGTGCAGAATATTTACATGTCAGCCAAACAGCTAAATGCTTCAGGGGTTTGAAGCTATTGTAGCAGGATCACAGTACAACAGGGAAAGCATTCCATAAGACTCAATAAACTAATCCACTGTGCTTTTGTGACAACGCTGGAGATTTTAATGTGTATGGGATTATTTTCTCTCTGATTATACGTTTTTTTATTTGTTTTCAGCTTCTCTGTCAGGGACCAATCTTGAAACAATTTACATTTTTTCTCATGAGGCTACAGCACAGTTTACGTCCGATTTTTCAGAGAATTATAATGGCTTTAATGCAACGTACACTGCATTTAATGCAAGTGAACTAAACAGTAAGTGTTCTTTGTGTGTGTGTGTGTTGTTTTTTATCCCAAAATTTGGTGAATCTACATTCTCAGTTTGACAAAATGGAAGTGGAAAGGGAAGCAGCATTTTCTGGCCTCGGTCCACTAACTAGACCATCTTGAAAAATTTCATAGTGTTTTAAAGATCAAATAAATTATTTCAATATGGCCATTCACAGGTTTACAGGCCTCTATCTAGCAGTAGGGTGATGTCTGACAAAGCTCATCTGTTTAAATAAAACTGTGTCCATACCTCTATCAGATTCCTCTCAGCCAGTTTGTTCACTAATCAATACTATGAAATAATTGACCACAATATCTTTATAAAAAAACCATTCAGACAACATTTAGAAATAACATTCAGGAAAATACCTGCTTCAGTAAAATGGCATTAGGAAAAGTCTGGATGCAGTAAATCTACAGTGACAACAATATGCGGCAATATGACTCATGCTTTGTTGATTGGACAAGTGAAGGCTTCTTCAGCTGTTAAATTTGGAGCAGGAGGTGAACAGGGAATGTGGATGGGATGGGATAGGCTGCAGGAAGCAGAGGGCCAGCAAGCTCTTGTCATGTGGAAACCCTGCCTGACCTGCATTTCTAGGCACCATGGACAGACACTGAAATATCGTGAGAACAAAAGTGATGAGAATGACGCAGAAAAGACATGTGAGCAAAGAAGGACCAATTGGGAAGAAACGAGGGGGCATCCCAGGGGCATGGAGCACAGCACTCAGCTCTAATGGTGAGCCCTTTCTGCTGGAGCAATCCAGGCCTTGGCAAAGAAAAGAGGAAAAGAAGGATCAAAAGTGAAGATTGGTGAATGAGTGCAAGAGTATGTAGGGCCGCCCTTCAAAAGTAATATTTTATTAACAAGAACAAATAATACATTTATTTGAGTAATTCTGTTGCATTGCATAAAGATGAAATTGAGTCACTGTGGGCAGGTTTGCAAACATATTTAAAAATTTACATTGTTCATCAGTCATTCTTGTGTAATCCTGAAAAAACACCATTTCTGTCATCTTTTATTTACTAGATGTTCTTATTCACAGATTATGAGAAAATCAATTGCACGTTTGAAGACGGCTTTTGTTTCTGGATACAAGATTTAGATGATGATTCAGACTGGGAGAGAGTTCAGGGTCCTACCTTTCCCTTCATGAGTGGTCCTGAATTTGATCATACATTTGGCAACTTGTCAGGTAAGATAAAAAAAAAAGTCACTAGAAGATTAAAGGAAAAGTTTGATTTAGCTTATATCACTGCATAATGGGTTCTTCATAGTGGTACTACTACGATGTCATTTTATTCTGCCATAAAATGAGTCAGGGCTACCAGACAAAATGTTTTATGTTACTGATTGCCATCTTGTGCAAATACACCAAAATTAAAAGAAGAAATAAAGGAATAAGTAAAATTATAAAAGTGTCAGGTACTGAAAATTTTCAATGCTATTATTACACTAAAATGCCTTATGTGAGAAAGGAATTTCTACTATGCAAAAATGTTATAGGTCAAAAACCTGCATGTTTAACTTAAGGGAAAAAAAATATAATTGCATATTAGGCAAATCACTTCTATTTCATCCCTCTCTACTGCTGACATCCTCATGGTTGTCACAAAATAATTTTGATTTAAGAAAAGCTGACCTGCAGTTTACGGGGGGCATCTGTGTCCCCAGTTACTGCACAACAAACACACCAAATGTACCAAACACACAAACACTCCAGTAACTGTTACAGTTAAATAACTTAATTGGGAGAGTGGTCATATCAAAAGTAGAATTTATTTAAGGAGACAATACTGGTAGGAATTGGATTTTGAGTGTATCATGAATCCTTATCCCAGAATAAGACTCCATACATTTTTTTCTTCTTCAACAATAAAACCAAACAATCACTTTCTCAGCTGATTTGTCAGTCCAGCTAAAACCAAATGAAACGTAAATTGGATTTTGCAATGCTTATATGTATTCTATGCAAGACTTACATAAAGCTTATTCAGTGACAAATAACTGGAAAAATTGCAAATTATTCTGAAAGAAGTTACTCCTGAGAAAAGAAAAATAGTATTCTGCACTTTATCAGATAGAAATTATTCACCCCTCTCTGAGTAAATGTACATTTTCTAAACAATCTTCAGAACACTGTTTTGTCTTCCCACTTGGCTCCCAGAATGCAAATCAGATTAAAGAATGTAAAATTTGTTTAATAAAACACTTGACAATGATTTCCCTCTCTCAAAAATGTTAATCTATTTTGGGTGCTCTCTATTTCCGTGTGCCAAGTCTCAGCTGACATATGTAATGTTCCTATACGTAATGTTACTATTGTGTTGCACATTCAGATTTCTCTGACCTGTATTTTGAGTAAAAATGTGAATTACATTGTTAATATCAGGCTATTACATTCAGTGAAACTCTATTTTTGTTTTTCTGCTCTTGAAAAGTAAAAAACTTAATACACACTCAAAAATTGATTCTGAATGCTCAGGGAATTGATGAAACAAAGATTGAGAACTGTCCCTTTGACTATATGAAGAACTTTTTCCTTTAAGTTAGACACCATATATATTTTAATGCATGCTCTCTACATCAACAGAGGAAATTAAAGGCCTGGTTCAGATTTCAGATTAATTTTCAGGTATTTTAGCCTCCCACATGAAAAAACTAGATAATCTGGAAGTGTAAATAGCAGAATACAGTGTATATAATTTAAATTACATAATTATAATTATATTCATTTGGAAATTCTATTAATATATTTGCATATATATGTATTAGATAGATAGAAGAAAATATGAGATTACACCCATGATTTGAATAAAGCAAGAATTTTATTTTAAAGCTGCCTGAGTTTGCATTTCTTATGACAAACCCCAATGTTTCTGTGGCCTGGCCTCATACAGCAACAAGACGTCCAAATTCCCAGCTGCAACAAATTATCTCAGAAAAAGCTACAAACTCAATTTCACAAATAAAGGGGGTTTTTGGTTTTGTATAATGCTTCACCTTGCTATAAAATATTCACGTAGTCATTCTGTCACTCTCTCAACACGCAATCCATATTTCCTATTGTCATGTGGACACAAATTATGAAATTGTCAGGAAATTCTTCTGCAAAATCACAAGCAATATCAAACAGGAAGACATTTTTATAAACCCAGTAGAATTGCTGCCTTCACTAAGTATAAGGCAGATTTCCCCCTGACTTGAAAAGGACTACTTTCCCATTGCTTATCTCATTCTGAGGAGTACTCAAGAAGCCTAAAAGCTCAGTTTGTCATTGACTGATGAATATATCTTGGGATAATCATTCACATTTACTGTGTCAGGAATCTTCCGAATCATGCAACACTATCTGTGCTTGATGTTATTTTAAATGTAAAAACTCTAATTCAATAACTAAAAAAGAAAAAAGAAAGTTCTTCTGTCCTGGGTAAAGTGTGCTCATTATCTTGCAGGATTTTATATTTCAACACCCATCGGACTTGGATTCATAGAAGAGCGAGTCCGGATTCTGAGTTTGCCTTTGGTCCCTTCAGATACATATTGTCTCAGCTTTTGGTATTGTTACATAATTCCAAAACCTACCTTTTGTTTAAGAATATACCCAAAGAGCTTTCTTTCATATAAAATATTAGTCCCACTCAGCGTGTCAGCAGCACCAGCCTGGTTCTGTTTGGATTTCCACGATCAGTCTCAACTCCAGGCCTGAAGTTTAACTCCTTTATGACTTTGACTCTTGCAGTTAGCTTTAATGTATTTTCTTTTTCACCCTTCATCCAATATCCATTTCTATATAAAAATTATATTAAGAATCCCTGAAATGGTTTTTGTCATGAAGCTTAACTAGGCCTCTACAATTCCAGGTGTAATCTAAATATACAGTTAATTTTATTTTCATGCTCACTGCAAAGTAATCCTGATTTCATAAAACATTATTAAAAAAAAAAAAAAAGACTGACCTTTTTTTCATGGAATTTGACTTTGTTTTAATAATACCAAAATGCTTTTCCCCCTCTAGGTATTTCATGTACGGTGATAACGTTTACCGTTTAAGAATTAGCATAAGTGATGAGCATGGTCAGGAAAGGATCATTTTTGAGAAAGAAGGAAACTATGGAAACAACTGGAATTATGGACAAGTAACTTTAAATGAAACATCTGATTTTAAGGTTTGTTATACTGCTTTTTTTTCTTTTTTTCCCTTTATTTTAGCTAAACTGATATCAGAGTTTTCCGTGAAACAAACCCAGAGTTCCACAGCTCCAAAGATAATACTTAGTATCTTTTAACAATGCATGCCATCCAATAAATATTAGCATGATGAAGACTGGAATCCCCATTTTTATTCTCACACCCCCTTTTACTTACTCTGGGATTTAAAGTATTAATATTTCAGAAAACAGAAAACCTGATCACTGTTAAGGAACAATGAATGTTACCATGAGAGCTTTCCACAAAACAAGAGTTTTCAAAGCCGTCTGTGGAATATAAAATCTCAATAGTGAGGGTGATGTGAAGCACTTAGCCATGAGAAGATTTAAATTTAAATTGCTTCAGATTGTGAATCAGAGTTTTCACTAATTACTTACAGATTAATCCACTGAAAGTGTGTTGCAGATGGAAATGCTTTTGACACAACATGGTTAACAATTGACCTGACTTATCTGTAAACAACACGAGGAGATTTATTCCAAACAATTCTTTCAGCACCTCTCTTTTGAAAATAATTTCTTTTTATAGGTATGTGGGATGGTTTGTCTTGCTATAGTAGTTTTGATTGATTTCTGACAAGCACTGCCAGAAAGATGCATTTAATGTCTAAGAAAATAATGCATCTGTGACCTGGCTGCATCACATTTCCAGGAAATATGTAACCACATATGATCTCAAGAAGATTCCTATATCTAGCTGTATTTCACCAGCACTAATTCCTTGTTTCCATGATTGCTTTAAATATGTGGTTATTAAAGAACAGTACAGAACAAACAAGATTAATTTCAGTTTTTCATGCCATTAATTCAGGAGAAGTTTGGGCTGGTGAACAATGCAGAATTGTTTTGAAAATTATGTGGATTTATATATAAAAGGCAAAGGTATTGAATATTTTTAAATCATGTTCATCATTTAAATGAAGAAGGTACTACATTACTTAGAATGATCCACTCAGTTTGCATAGTGCTGTTTTGTTTTGTGAGGAATTCTGTCTCATCCCTGATCCCTGAGTGTAGCACCAGTGTAGATTACAGTGGAAATAAGAGCATTCAAGAACAGACAGAATGGTACAAGTGGTTCATTAAATTATAAAATTCTTTTTTTTATTCTGAATTCAGGTTATTTTTGATGCCTTTAAAAGGCCTGGTCCCAGTGATATTGCCGTGGATGACATTGGCCTGACAAAGGGAAAGTGTAATGAAAATAATTATGTAGAGCCAACTGTGAGGCCAACTGTTGCTACCACACCTTTAGTTCCTAGTAAGTAAACACTAAATCACCCTTGATTTCCTGCTACTGTATTTGTGTGTGAGTGGATCAGAATTTTCAACCTCAATTTTATAAAAACCTCTCTTCAGCATTATAAAGTTATTTGCAGGATAACATACTAAGATCCAGTTCCATGCCTCTCCAGACATGGGAGAGCTTCATCTCCAGCTTGATCCAGACCCTTCCAAGTGCAGAGTATTTTAGAGGAAAGCACATAGGTTTAAACTTCCTCAAAACATTCCAGTTTCACAGAGCTAGCCAGGAAAATCTCACAGAGAAAAGTAAAGAAAATACCTGTAACCATCCTTATAAATCTGGATAACTTATATAAAAGGGAGAAGAAAGATTGTATATGATGTTAAACAAGTCCGAGCACATTCAAAGCAAAAACCAATACAAATATAAATAAAGCTTGTGGAAAAATCATTAAAATATCTGATGGGGCTTGCTTTGTAATTTATTCTGAAAGAGGATGAAATTTTGGGAAAAAAAATTTCTACAAAAGACCTATTCACACATGGCTTCAAATTATTAAAACAAACTGAGCATGTTCCAGGACTGCCTCTTATTAGATTTACTGTGCCTTTCAAAGCACAGCTGGTTGCTCTCTTGACAGCATGTAGTAAATAAAAATGGTCTAAAATTAAAATAATAGTAAGACTATTTGCATTGTATTCATGTTGAAACACTGCATAATAATATTGTCATTCTCTCAAATCTGTCACCTCCAAATCTACTGCATCAGGACAGGTAAGAAAACAAAACCTTCTAAATATAAGAGTAAAATGCAGTTTTAGAGCTCCATCATGAGACACAGGGAGGTAAAGTTCAACAAGGTGTGTCTGTCAGCAAAATTAAATTTTAATAACAGTAGTAATTTCAGTCATAGTTTCCCAAAATGAGTTTTGGAATTTAATTGCAGTTTTTATTAAAGTAATTTTCTGGAGAGATGCTGATGTCTGCCCCCTCCAGCTATCCTTCAGGTGCTGTGGGTAAACACACCTCACAAGTTAGCACCAGTCTAATGATCAGTGATAGAATAGCCCTGTGGTAAATGGTAGCTGAGTGCTTCTGAAAAACACCAAAGGAATATCAAACTATAGATCTCTACCCAAAATATGCTGATAAAATTTTAATATTCAAAAAAAGGACATGGCAATATGGCTTATAACTCCTTACGAATGAGATTAAAGAGATCCATGATACAAAAGGACAGTCTAAGCTGTTGCTGGGGAAAAAATAACTTGTTTTCATAACTTTGTTGGGATATGCTACTACATGCTATCTGTAACCTGATAAAAAAAGTGAATGTTTTCAATCATCTTCAAAGAAGTATGAAATTACTTTGATGAATGTGTACAAGCTTACTAACGCTAATGGTTTCACTACAAATGTCATGTCCATAAACAAGACATAAAAGAATTTGGGCTGAGTCAATTTCTGTTACTAGAATTAGAGCTTCAGTACAAGTCACTGGCATCGTTCACAGTGCCACAAAAGCTCCTTGAAACATAAAAAATAATATTTTTGATGGTGGCATGGGGAAGCCAGATTTGCTTTTGTCTTTTGCACAAGACTGTCAGCTTACACTTTCATCTAAAACAAAGATTGCTTTCATCTTTGTGTTAATGTATAACCTGTCTTTTAACACAAACAACAGTGTGGAAATGACAGTGTAGATTCCACACTTAAGATGTGTATGTCAGTATAAACTGAAGTTTTGGCCAAAGCACAGAGAAATTTATTTATGCATAGGTCATATATAATTTCTAAAGTGTTGAGAAAATCATCTCTTGTGCTCAACCAAGATTGTTGGTAGCGATTACTATTTGGTTCTCTATTGAATAACAGCTGTATGAATAACTCCATATGAATTTGTGTTTCAAGATGACTGGAAATTTTTACAACATTTTTTCAAGACACGAGTAAATTCAATTTCTTCTCTCATTTTTCCATGAAAGACAAAGAACACTACTAATGTGCCTTACCTGTAGTCAACAGTAGGTCAGATTTCACATGCTGTAATGTTCCATAAAAAAAAGCCAACGTAATCTTTATCTGTTGTTCATGGTATTTATAGGGAAAATAATTCTCCTTGTGAGCCATTTGGCTGTAATATAATATGCTTATTAGTCAGGGTGGGATTGTTAACAGTTCCTTTTTCTTTCCGAGAGTTCAGCTTCTCTTGCCAGGAGTGATTTGGTTAAATTGAAAATTCTAGAAGATGGCTGTTTTGAGGAAGTTCAAGTTTTTCTTACATTTATTTATTTATTTGAGCTTTCACCCAGTGGGATTCAATGGTCAGACTTGGTAGCACTTGTAGATTATGCAGTCCCCACCCAAGGGGCTCAGAGTGTGAGATACTGTCAGACATCATGGAATGCAAAATTTGAGCCATAAGGGGTGGGGAGGAGAGATTAAACTTTAGCCAAAGTCTGATAGTTAAGAAAAATATCAATTTTAATTCAAAGAATAAAACAAAACCAAAACAAAATAAAGAAGGTAAAGCTGTTTTGCCTTAACACCTATTTCCTTGAGCAAGTGGAGGAGCACTGTTCATTTTTTAATAAAGTAATTGTGAGCAACAGAAGTGGGAAAACACCAAAGTTCATTCTGATGGTTCATTCAGCCATTCTGATGGCTAAAATGAAAATAAATAATATTTTTCAATATCAAGTAAAGTTTTTGAATATGAAGCTGACATATTTGGGATGTAAACCACCATCAAAATTATATATTGAAATAGAATATCGAATATATAAAGTACAGTTAGCTGTGTCCATGTGTGTGAATGCACTTATGTGTGTGTACACATATCTACAATATTTGTTTTTACAGAAACTTTATTAATTTTTACCTATAAGTACAAATACATTTTTGTGACAAAGGCATTTCCTACTACAACAGTTGTTTTAAGGAAAAAGCAAATGGCTGTTTTAACCACTGAGAAGATTTAGCTGTAAAAGTTTTTGGGGTCCTGATAAAAACAAAGTAATGGTATGAGTGGTTTGGGGGCTTTTGCTGTAAGTTTACTTGCTAGATGACAAAAAGAGCTTTAGATTTGAGTATCTCTGCTGATGCTGCAAGAATAATTTCTTAACCAAAAGGGTGGTCAGGCATTGGAAGGGGCTACCCAGGGAGGTGGTGGAGTCATTGTCCCTGGAGGAGTTCAGGAAAGAGCTGGACGTGCCACTCGGTGTATGGTCTAGTTGACAAGGTTGACAAGCTCTTGTTGATCAGTCAGAGGTTGGACTCAATGTTCTCAGAGGTCTTTTCCAGCCTCAATGATTCTGTAATTCTAAGATTGATCAGATAACAAGAAAGGCATACAAGCAAAATGCATAAATTGGTTAAATTTGGGGGCCTCTCTTACTCTCAAGATTTTCTAGCTTTTTTACTACTGTACTAGCAAATGAGACAGATGACTGTATCACATTCTTGTCTTCATATTTCTGTCATGTGCACAGCTTGCAGACCAATAATAATGAAAATTACTTTTAAAAATTGTCATTGTTACCACAGATTGAAAAATTAAGACAGTAGGTTAATTATGTTCTTGAAATGTTTTCTTTTTCAGCGGACTGTGGAGGGCCATTTGAACTCTGGGAGCCAAACAGTACATTCAGCTCTGCAAACTTTCCAAACAATTACCCTAATTTAGCTTCTTGTAAGTAATTATTTTCCAAATCTTCAGGAGAAGTTTAACCATACAAAAATAGAGATACAAAAACTGTTTTCCAACTCAGATGCTGTCAAACAACAAAAAAAAAGATCTAAGCTATATACAGTGGGGTCTTTTAACTGCATTCTATATGGTACTGAGCAGAAGCTAAGGAAATATGTGCCAGTTGATTAAAAAGGGATGAAGACAAGCATGATCCAATGGAATGGGTCCAGACAGGCCAATCCCATCTTGCCTATTATGTCGAATGTCTTTATGTCAATGCAGAGACACACAAGGTGATGAAAATTCCCATTTTACCATAACCTGGTATATTTGTGTACTAGTTTGAAAACAAACTAGCAGGAGATCCCAAATCAGAATTATAATTTAATAGGAAAATTAAAATAAATGCAATAGTACAAGAACCCTGACAGAGTCAGGATACAA
>QWTY01032497.1:0-21669 GCA_008033365.1 Pseudorectes ferrugineus | reverse complement strand
CTCCTCGTGGTCCCTAAACAGGAGTGGAAGGGGCTTTGCTCCTGCAAGACCCTCCACTCCTGCTGGATGTTGGAATAAACAGGCTCTGGGGAGGGAAAAAGGCCACCTCAGAGGGAGAACACCAAGCACAAGAGGGAGGTGAGGCCATTTGGGAGCCAGAGCAACACCCATGGGATGTTTGCTGGTCCCACTGGGATTAATGCAGCTCAGGGGGAATTCAGAGATTTGGTGTCACCCCTTTCCACTCAGCAGTGCACCCACACTGCTGGAGCCCTGGCCTTTGGTGCCCTTTCTGCCATGGCTGCACTGAGGGCTCCTCTGCTGAGCTCCTGATACAGCAGGATGCTCCTGGGGCTGCACCTCATCTCATGGCAGTGCTGGAAAATCATCCCCTGATCCCACCTCGGAGCAGCCTTGGAGTGTCCCCTGCCCCTGAGGCATCACAGGTGGTGACCCCAGGGGACATCACCGCTCATGGGACACAGAAAGAGTCACTCCACTAAGGAAGCACAAAGAAAAGGAAGCTTAAATCCACTGATTCCCCCTTAAAACCACTCCCTCAGTGTTGCCCATCTGATTTTAGCGAGCCTGAAACCCCAACAGCAGTGACAGCTGAGGACAAGCCCAAGGCAGGGTTTGTCAGCAGCCCTGCTGGTGCAAATCCCTGCTGGAAACCAGCTCAGTGTCCTGAACTGATCACGACAGCAACACCACAGACCTTGGGCACACTACAGGGACCAGAGCAGAGTGAAGATCAGCCCAGGCTCTCTGCTGACAGAAAGGTGTGGACATGCCATGGTGAACTGGAAAAAACCCACTGATTTCTGAGGCCCATTCCACCCTTTAAACCATCCTTTTCCCTGAAGCACGAGCCACATCCAGCCTCATGCTCCCTCAGCCCTGCACAGGGAACAGAAGGGATGGATTGCACTTCAGCAGCTTATTTTTGCAACACGGTCTCCAAGAGCTGACTCACCTCCACTGCAGCCATTGAGGGAAAAAGCAGCAGAGAAAAAAGGAGAATTTAGACTTAACCCAACCTGCTTTCAGTGTCGGTTTCTCCCCCAAGCCCTCTTGCCTCTGTCCAGCAGCTCGGGGCTGGGGGAAGGAGCCTGAACACAGACTCAGTGTTTCCCTGGCAGCTCACAGATCCTGTCTACAAACAGCTCGGAAAGGCACTTGTCAGGTCCTTAAAGCAGAGGGAGCAGGAAGATTCAGCATGTGGTGATAGTGCAGCACATCCCTCCTCCTTCACCCAGCAATCCCAGACTCCTTTAGCTTTATTTCGGGGGAATGACTCAAACAGAGCTGCCAAAGCACGGCTCACTCTGTGCTTTAACCCCTTGGGTGCAGAACAGGGTGGGTTTGTCTCAAAAGTGGCCACTGGAGAAGATTTTTCCAGCAATGATTTTTTTTTTTTTGGCAGAGTCATTTTGCCATCCTTCTTTTGAGTCTTTGCCTCGCTGCAGGGTCTTGTTTTAGAGCATCACTCTTTGCCCAGGGCTCATCCCTGGGAATCCATACACAGGAAAAACCTGGGCACTGCTTTGCACAATTTGAGGGAAGGTGGGGTTTTTTTGCCAGCTCACGTGCAACATCTGCTCTGTTTTCCTAACCAGCCTCTGATGAGGGTCCAACAAAGTGAAAGGGCAGAAAACAAGCACCAGTGACAAAAATCAATGTCTCCCCTTATCGACAGGAGTGCAGCGTTTGTTTTCCAAGAGCTGGGGCTCAGCCTTGCTGTCAGTCAGGATCAGCTTGGGGGGATCTGACTTCGTACCTCAGAGCCACAGCCTTGCCTGCAAGGGGCTGGCTGGGTGCATCCATTTGTGAGAAATGCCACACACAAACACATTCCTGGAGCAGTTTCAGGCTATGGACACTGCAGAGAGGCAATTTGTCATCAATTTAGAGAAAAAACATCCACAGCTTTTGGGAGGCTCTGCTAACCCTCCTTAGACAGCAGCATAAGTTGCCCTGTGCATGAGGGGGGGTCAGCCAGGGACCCCTCCCTGAAGCCTGAAGGTGGTTATAGGAACCATAATCTTGACCCTTCAGGGCTTTTATTGGTCCACCAGAAAGGTGAGAGGCAGCATCTAGCACTCAGGAGAAACAAGCCTGACCCAATCTGTGTCGTCACTGGCTATTTCAGAAAATCCCCATCCAAGCTTCTGCGCCTGGATTTATATCAGATGCTCCCCCACATGCTCTCAGGGTAGGGCTCTCTGCCTGCTTACAAGAAAAAGCACAAGTTTTGCCTTTCCAGCCGAGTTACACATCTGATTTTATGTAAATCCTACAGTCCCAGGCAGGCCTGGTCACCACGACAGACTCCTTTAAGAAGCCTCAGCCTGTTTTCCCCCCCACCCCGAGTCTTTTTATGGCACATATTTCAGTGCTTCCCTCATGCTCTGATAAGCTCAATCTTCCAGTGTAAGTGGATGGTACAGACCGACTTTCTCAAGGTGATTTGGGTGTTATCGCTGGAGGTACCCAAGATGTGGTGGAATTAGATACAAAGGGGAGTTAATGTTTCACCTGCCACAAAAATTAATCTATTACTGTGCAGTGATTATATTGCTATATTTATTGTGTTTGTAAAAGGGAAGGGACAGGTCACTCCTGGTGAGGCAGTGGGCGTGCTCAAGGGACGTGCTGGCCCTGGGGGTGCTGGGCTCAGGTGCGATCTTGGCTTTGCTGTCAATAAAACTTAAACCTGCGGGAAGGACTAAAAACCCAGTGCTGGATCCCTCTGTCTCCCAGGGGTTGCTATTTCCAGAAGTGCCTGGCAAAAGCTTTGCTCCCTGTTTTTTTCCCCCGCTCTAATCCTGTCCTCTTCACATTTCCAAAGCCAGTGAACACCACGAAGGGCCACCACAGCCCTGCCAGAAGGGACGTCAGCAGTTGTGAGTCCCCAGGACGGTGCTGGCCAGGGACAGAGTGGCCCCAAGCTGGGTTTTCCCCCAGGGAAAGGGGAGAGAGGGCAGGACGATGGCTGTGTCTCCCTCCAGGGAGATGTCCCTGGCTACGGCATGTCCTGGCTGTGGGAAGAGGATGGGAAAACAAACATATTCTCCATGTGACGCAGGGGAGCCCTCAGAAGGGTTCTGTCACTCAGAGCAAGGCTGGACCCTCTGCCTCGAGCTCCGGGCAAACAGCGCCATGTTTGTGGGATTGCAACAAGCCCCTGCTTCCCAAACTATTTGTCCTTTTGCCTTGCTACACAGGGCCAGAGCCTGGGATGAGGAACCTCCAGGGAGTCCAATAAATGGGGCACAGGCACTGGCTGGGAGAGCAGCAAACCAGTAACTTTCCCTGGCAACTGCGGAGGTTCAAACCCTGCCTACACAGGAATTACTGTTTCCATCCTTATTCCACTAAAACCAGCCTCAGTTAATGCTGGTGGAGTTGGAAATGTGGTGATAAATGGCACAGAGAGAGCAGGAGGAGGTCCCTGCGTGGTGCACTCTCCGGTGCTCACAGTGTTCCTGTCTTCACTGACAGATTTACTCCTCCTGCTGCCTGATTAATTTATATCCACAAATAATCTTTTTTCCCTGAGCTACCTTGGATTTTGCAGGTGTGGTGTGTTTTATTCACAAATAAATCCGAATGGTACACGTACATTTAATCCCTTCGTGGGCTTGTGGGCTGATTTATGACTACTGAAGGTAGAGAAGATCCTTTATCTTTTCCATCCTTTGCAATAAACTGCAGTCCCAGCCTTCTGAAAGCTGGCAAAAGAGATGTGCAAACAAAAGGTATGAAACAAGATAGAGGCCCTGTGAAGCACTAATAAAACTGTCCTATAAACCTGTCCAATTTCACAATAATAAATAAAGAAAAGCCTCAAACCCTCCCACTCTGTTGCAGCAGTAAATGATACAACAATTCTTTTTACTGCATAAAACTACAGAAGTTCATGTACATTCATAAATTACTTTGAAGGGGATGAGAGGTTAAATATTAACCCCTCTTTTCTTTTCCCACCAGCAGACTGAACCCTGACAGTGCAGTGCTGGCATTTCAGAAGGCTTCCAGGTTTTCAGGCACTCAGCTCCGTGTGAGGAGATGACCTGGCTCACTTGAGAAATCACACCCTGCTGATTTGTTCGAGGTTAAACATGATCTCAGGGAGATGCTAAAAATAGAATCCTGCTGTTTTCTTTGGGTGTTTAAGTACCTGGTGTTCTCCTCAGCCACTGATGCTGCAGTGACCAAAAACCTGTCTGGTGGCATTGTGCAAGACAATAGAAATCGAACCTTCTGAGCCAACAGAGAAAATCAGGCGGAACTGCCAGAAAATCCCCAAAACATCCAGACCACCCTCTGGCACAGTCCCAGCCTTAGCCACAAAACAAGAATAAAGGAGTGGATCTCCTGTAGAAATCTTAAATCCTGATCACAGAGGTGTTTTAGGACATAAGAGGGGTTTGTGTTCAGGCAAGGCTTTGCCTCTCCCCTCATCCTAACTTTAATGGTTGTTATTAAAGTGAATTATTGATACCAAAAATGTAGTTGGGATAGGAGTGATTCTGAATGAGCTATTTCCTAGGAAATCTGGGAACTGGGCTTTCCACAAGACTCAAGTTTTGTGCCTTCCCTGCTCTCATTAGTGCTGATGGAACCTGGATCCCATGTCGGAGCACAAGCCTGAAGGTGTGGGGCTCTTATGTGGGGCAGTCTCGATCCTTTCTGAAAGTAGGATCGAATTCAGTCTGTACAAACAAGGCAATCTAAAGATCCTACTGGTAATTTTCTCAGCCATTCCCTGGGGAGCCTGTTCAGTGCCCCACCACCCTCTGGGGGAAGAACGTTTTCCTAATATTCAACCTAAACCCCGCTGGCACAGTTTAAAGCTACTCAGGTATTTGTATCTTATGGCTTTTTCTTTAGGGAGAAATTTCCCTTCTACCAGGCTACACAGTTCCTTGTAATTCCTTATCCACTAGAATTGTTTCCAAAAGGAATTAAAAAAAAAAAAGTATGAGAGAGAAAAAAAGAAAGATCCAAACACGTCACGTCACATCTTACAACACATGAAGATTGGAACAAGAAAAAAAAAATCCCTCTGGATCCAAAATTCCCGTTTATCAGTGAGTTTTGCCAGGGAACAGCAAGTTCTCCGAGGCTGTGCACACAGACACCGAGCAGTGGGTCAGCGGGGCGCGTGCGAGGGTGACACAGCCCCGCTGACCCCACCCCAGGTGTACTGTCACAGCCAGCCTGGGAAAAGGATCATTTCCAGCTTCTTCCCCTCTGCTGTGGACAAACAACGCTATTGCCACACCCTGGAAACTCCAATGGGATCGCCGTTAGGAGGGCTGGCCCCAAAGAAATGTGCCAGGGAGAGAGGGTTGTGCCCGTGCTGGGACACAGAGCAGGGCGAGCGTGGATGTCACTGCTGCCACCTCCCAACACCAACTGCTGCACGCTCCAAAAGATTTTGTACAAATATTTGTACGCTCCAATAGCGCTCTATCCAAGACATGGCTTCTCCTTTTCCCTAATGCTTCGCAATACTGTTTAATATTAATCTAGAACCACCCAAAAGCAAATAGCTGTGTTCTTTTTGTGCACACAATTGTGCAAGGACATTTCTTTCCCAGTCCTGCACATGTGCTTGGGATAGAGCTCTAGTCAGCTAAGCTAATTTCAGCACAGCAGTTGCTTAAGGTGCTTTAAAATCTTCCTTGCCAAACACAGGAGCATTTTCCGAGTGCACAACCTGACTGCACTCATAAAAAAGTTTCAAGGAATGTGACGATGTGGAACTTGAAATGAGTCATCTTCCATCAAGCTGCACTCAGCGATGGAGGCATGAGCCAAGGTTTTATAACTTTTACCATAAAAAACAATAAAAATCATGCTTCAGCTCAAAGAATAGATCTGATAACCAGATTTCAGCCTTTCCAAGCAGTGCAGTTTGCTGCATTGGCAATTCGCTTTATACCATCTAGAACTGACCAGATCAGCTTCAATTTGGTCTTTATTAATCTGAGCTCTGTTTATTTTTCCATCTGCTCTATTTACTCCATTTCTCCTAAATTAAACCAGCCGGCATTTTTGCTTCATCCATGACTTATGCCAATTTTCAATACATCCTTCTTCTCCAGGAAAACATATGGTCAGAACGTCAGAAAGATCATTTCATCACCAGTAAATCTTATGAATTACCAGAAATCGATGGCAAATTTCCCCTTAGTTTCAATGGAACCACAATTTCACTTCTTGGGTGAACTTGGTGACATGGAAAGAAACTTTCAAGTTCCTTTCTACCTCCCTCATCTTTTAGCTGCCAGTGGGCTGGGAAACAGCACAAATGAAGGGTGAGGAGTGTTGAAACCACCACCCAACTACCTGCACCTTGGGTGGGTTGGGCCCCCAGTTTGTCAAGCACTCAGTGGATGAGGACAATCACAGTAAAACAGGATCATCCATGCTCTCCCAGTGTTCAGAACTGGATGATCAGAGACTAGAAGTGCTGTGATAGATCCCAGACTTCCCCAGGGAAGCTGGATGTAGGCACAAGTTAACAGAAATGAGTTTTCTGCTGCTGAGCATTAGGCACTATAACAGTATTTCCTTTAGAAAGGGCACATCCTGATGGTCACTGGCACCCAAACCTACAACTCAGCACCTCCTCAATACAGCCAACGGGGAGTGCAACAAAAGGTGTTGGCCAATATGGGATTGGCCCTTCAGTGCTGGTGATGGCTCCATGGTCACACTATAACCAGCAGCACAACCAAAGGGTTTGGCTCTGACTCATGTGCCCTGTTGGGGTACATGAGTCACCTGAGGGGGACACATGAGTCACCTTGCTCCAGGAGCTCTGCCCGTGTGCCCTGTGCCACGGAGGACGGGCTCTTGCTTCTTAAGGCACTGTACTCAGGCTGCACCTTGCCCTTGCACGCAGTTACGTGAGCATCAGCCGAGCCAACCACGCCACCTGAAGCAGCAAACTGATGGCATTTATGATTTTGAAGGTGGCAGATCCCCACTGAGTGGCACAGGTGGGATTAGGAGTCACACCAGTGGGTATGGAGAGAGGAAATTGCTATTGTAAAGCACTTAGAGACCAAATAAGCCCTGAGGAAGCCCATCCCTTTCCCAGGACTAAAATATCTGAAAAAGACCAGCCTCATAGGATGGGTGAATGATGTCACTGGGCTCTCACTGAAATTGAGATAAAACACCAAATGGGGCTTTCAGCTGCAACAAAAGATCTCTCTCTGTGACACACAATCATCATCTCTCCAGCCAGTGCTGCTGCTGCTCCCCACCATGCTCTGCAGTGGGAACAGGGCCTGAGACAGCAGCTGGCACATTTGAAATGTCTCTTTGCACCCACCTTCTTTCTTCATGCCAGCTCTGAAGCACTTCTTCAGCCTGCAGTACCTGCACTGGTTCCTCTTGTCTTTGTCTATCACACACTGTCGGTTGAACCTGGGAGGAGATGATAAATACAACATGGAGCAACCAGCCCAGCATCTGTGACCCCCTCACCCTGAGCAGCCCCAAATCCAGCCCCAGACCTCCCTGAGCTCCACACTGCATGATCCTAGAGAAGAGCCAAAGGTTTGTAAGAAATGGATTGAATCAACATTGGCTTGGCCCAGCTCCTCTTCTTCCCCACCGCTGCTCCTGCCAGATGGGAGCACAGAGGCTTCAGACCACCCACCCTGCAGGGACTGGGATGGTTTTGGCTGTGAAAACATGACTGTGACTCAAGCTGTGCTCTGGTAGGAGCTCCATCTCCCACTTCCAGACAGTTTTTGGGTGTTCAGTGTTGGGGTTTGTCTGATTTAACTTGTTAACTATTCTACGATTTGTGTAGATTAAGCTGTGCTATGGGGCACAAGCCCTTTGGGTCTGGGGCCTTGTTCTGAGGCCCGTGGTCTCCTAATTCCTCCTCCTTTCAACGGGTATTTAGGAACCCTTGTTCTCTTCCAGGGGTGGCCCACGCAGGCTTGGCAGCTCTCCCCATGGTGGGTGAAACAATGGGAGAGGAATCTCCCATGCAGAGAGGAGATGACGTGGGTTGCTCCGGGACCATCAGGTTGTAAAAGCTGAGGCGCTTTCCCAGACTGGTAAAAAGCCAAAGGTACAAAGGCCCAAGACTTTCAGAGGAATTCACGTCTGTGATAAGCAGAGCTCCAAGCTGGGCTGAGCTCACCAAATAAGGGCTTGCATACAAGCTTGGCTTCGGTGCCGTGGATCTTCCCTGAGCTGCCAAATATTACAGAGATTCATGGATTCCTGGGGAGAGGCAACAACTCCGCTCCCAGGAGACTGAGAGCTGAAATTTCAGAGAAACCAGTAGTAGGTGTCATCTCCTCCTGCAGGAATCCCACAGTTCACGGGATGGGCACTCTGCCGTTGGACACTGTTGTCACCTCAGGTGTCTTCCATGGCTGGTGTGCCCTGGAGTGATCAGGGCACCAGGAACATTTTGAACAAGTAGGGTGACTTGCATTGGAAAGATTTGGAATGCCCTTAGAGGAGAAAAAGCTTTGGAACAGAAAGAAAACTTCCAGGATTTAACTAGAGATGAAGGGCTTAAGTGTATTCAGGCTTGGGATTTCTTTCCACTCTCTCCTGTGCTAAAATAAACATCATTTTTCTAAGGTCAATCAAGATAGCAGCTTTGTAATTTATAGCCTCCTCCTGGCAAAAAACCTCTCTCAAATGTATACCTGTGTGCCAAAGTGGATGCGAATCATCCCGGGCCCACACTTACTTCTCGGAATGTTCATAAAATCATCACTGATAAGTCGGTGTACATCATTTATTGTATTTCAAAACAAGAATAGAGAAGCTGTGAGAGGGCTTTGGAGGTGACAGATTCTTGGATGCCTGTTGCTTTTTACCAGGAAAAGCAAGAAAGACGAAATCTTTGGAGCTTTGGTCCTTTGCCATCTTGACTTTCCCTTGCTGGGCTGTGACGAGGTCATGGTGTCACTTCACACTCAGCGTCTGTATTTATGTATTCTACACGTCAGTCAAACCTCAGGTTTTAGGTCTCACTTGAGGATCTCAAAGGTCTTTTCCAAGCTAGTTAATTCTGTGATTCTCAGGTCTATGAGTTTCCCTTGATTTGCACCATGGGGAAAGCAGTGATGGTGAGTTCACTCAATGCAGGTCTCAGGGTCCAAGATAGGACTGAGTTTAGAGATAGGACTGAATTTACTCCTTGTAAACCAAACTACAGTCCTACTGCTGACCTTCATGGCGTGTCAACTTAGCGTTTGAGATAAGAGCCCCTGATCCCCATCCCAAATCCTTTCTCGCGCCCATAAATTGCATTTATCAATTGCTGAAATTGCGGTACCTGCAGGAGTAGACGTGGTTCTTGCGGACACTCCTCCTGAAGAAGCCTTTGCAGCCGTCACAGCTGGAGGCCCCGTAGTGTTTGCCGGTGGCCCGGTCCCCACAGATGGAGCACAGGGAGTTGACACCGTTGGGGAGCAGGTTGGTGTTTGCTGACTCGGCTGCGATGGCCTCTGTGGGCAGAGAACGGGGACAATTAGAGCTCCCTGTGATGGAAACCTCCGAATTTATGGTCATGCTCTTCCCAAGCTCTGCTCCTTTGTTCTGGTATCGGTGTTTTCCTTCACCTCAGTGATCAGAGAGATTTCAAGCTGCATAAGCCAAACTGCTCCTGAGGATTTATGAATTATCACTACTTTCCTGGAGAGATATAAAGAAACCTCACCTGGATATGAGTTTTATGTTTTTGAGGGATAGGGAGCCACCTCCTGAATGAGATACCTGGAGAACATGGTTCAAAGCTGGTGTCCACAGAAGAAAATAGAAAAAAAACCTCATTAACTTGAATAAATAGAATACAGAGAAGAAGTAGCAGAGGCAGAAAGGATGAACTACTTCATGCCCATGACAGAGGTGCTGAAGATAAAAGACTGTTCTTGAGAGTTCCCCTGCAGCTGGAAGGCAGAGACAGCAGCTCCCATAGGGATCCCTTTAGTCCTAAGTGTGATCCCTGCTCTGAAATTCTCTCTGAAGAGGCTCATTGCTTTCCACTAGAAAGCAACAGAGGTGCGCAGGAAGATCAGACTTCTAAATTAGGGACCCAAAATTAGGTCATATGAATGCCCTCTCTCATGTCCTCCGTTTGCACCCACTCATTTGGGGCAGGAATAGCTCTGCCCCTGCCTGCCCTGTGTGTACACACTGCTGAAAGCTCCCCTTGGAACCTCTCCCTTGGCCCTAACCACCAGCCTCGCTGCCCTCTTAATCCTCCTAATTTGAGGCACAGCTTGGGGAAGGAAGAAAGACGAGACCCTTGCGAAGAGGCAGCTGACAGTGTTTGTATCTCTCCATCTGTTTGCAGAGCCTGACCGGGGCACTCACTGCAGGACGGTTTTATGAATTTATCACACCTCTGGGAGCATGTTCTGTGCTCCAGGGGAGCCCACCTCGTGCTCCAGTGACCTCAGAAAATTCCCCGAGACGAGGCACATCCTGACGCGTCTCTGGGCTGAGACATCCTCGCAGCAGAGATGGGGAAAGCTCAGCTTAGGAGTTACTTAGAGAAAACTACTCAAAGGGGAGGAATTGCCATCTGATCTGCCTAGTGAGTTTTCTAACCCATAATGCATAAAAATAGCTCTGGGTAATCTGTGTACATATACAGAGAGAGAGAGAGAGAAGGTTATTTTTGTGTGTGAATACACTTCAAAAATTCATAGTGAAAATATTTGCTGTGCAAGGAAAATTGTAATCAAAACCCCCCCAAAAAATAACAAAGCTAACAAAGCTTTAGTTTTTCAAAAACTGGAAAGTTTCTTAGCTAAGGCTGAGACTAAGATGTTTTTAGCTAAGACTTCACTAATGCAAAGTTCAGACTTCCCGTCACCCCCTAAAATAACCCTTTTGGTCCATATTCACTTTCTGGTGTATGGATGAGTAAATAAGTGGGTTATAACAAGACAGGAGCAACATGACAAGAAAGAATGACAGCATCAAAATCATTCTTAGGTCATAATGACAGGAATTGAGATTTGCCTCTTCCCAAAATCTGTGTAAGATGCTCCCAGCTCTGACATTTTTCAGGAAGTGACACTTGGGTCCTTCGGGAACACTGTCTGTGTCAGAGGTGTTTAATGGCAATTTAGGTTGATTTTTAGGGATTTTTTTTGCAATAATTCTTGATTTTATTTTACTTTATAACTCAGTATTAAATGAACTGTACAGAATATTCCTTTGAGGATAACTGCTGAACACTTGGGCATCTGTTGTTCCATTCATTTTTCGAAGGAGCACATGACCATAAACAAATGCACTGAGCGTATTAGATTCTGTTTTTAAAATTTGCACAACCAAAATAAAGATAAGGCAGATAATTTCCTCTTCACTCCACTCATGCTTTCTCTAGAGTTCAGGGGAATCAAGCCAAGGTCAAACAGTTTAGGTCTCCAATGGACCCTTCATCCTTCAGCTAGGTCCAGACTGCAAAACATTCCTGATTCTGGAAAGTATTTACTCAGCAGAAAAGACTTCTTTTTCCTGTATGTGAGTAGGACGTGAGAATCTGCTTGCTGATATAAGGAGGGAATTAATATCTGGCCTTAAACCAGGTATTACTGGAGGAGGAACCTCCAGCACTGTGTGTGAGGGCCTGTGGAAATTAGCAAACCAAATTTTGCCCTCACTTGTATCCACGGAAGCACAAACAAACCGCCAGTGAGTTGGGTGGCTCTGTGTTAGGGCAGTTCCACAGCTAAAAGTTCAAACCCTGGGAGGCAGCCACATGTCCTTTTCAGCTGAATTGGCTGAATGTGAACAGAAATTAAAAAAATAAATAAATAAATGGGAAAGCCCGAAGTCAGAATGCACGTTAATTAGGATGATAAATTTTAATTACAAAATCCTGTCACCAGCTAATGATGGGTCCCAAATGAGAATTAGCTCAGAGAAGAGCAAAGCACAATGGATATCGCAGGCACCAGAAGATTCTTTCAACATAGCTTTCAAACCTGACCAGTATTTGGATTTTTCCTGGACTGATCTCTGCAAGGAAAGGCAGAGGATCCCTGGCAGCACCGTCCCCTCCCTGCCTGTGAAACCTGCTTCATCTGCTCCATCCCTGCCTGACACAAGGAACAGTTCCTAAGCTGTGCCATGGTGCCTCTGAAATTTCCACTGGAGAGATGCACTTGATTTTGTTCTCCAGGAAGAGACCACAACCCATCTTGACTTCGTGTGGCTCTGAGCTGAGCTGAGGCTCTGCTTGTGGCCAGACTCCTCACTGGGGCTGTCCCCAAGGTTCACTGGCAGAAATATCTGAAGTGCTGACCATTTTTTGTGAGTTATATATAATCAGTGTGCAGATTGGGAGCTACCTAAGGCTGAGAAGACCATCCTAGTGGCTTCCCCAGCTTTGGGGTCAGCCAAGCTCACAGCTGAAATGCACACAAATTTTTGGTACCTACTGCCTGTGTATGTAAATCATTGCCTAACCAGGGCTGAAATGCTAATGCCAGTTTTACAGTGATAAGAAATGACACTGAGGATGTTCTCATGATGCCTGACCCCTGCACTGCTTTTCCTTTCAGTTCCATTACTGGCTCTTCTAGATGCACATTGTAAAAGAGAATTGTCTTGCAATACTTTCCAGGGTGGCTTTTATCTACTCAGAAATCCAGGTTTTAGTGCACATAATTTGCAGTTAACAAATCCCCAAATTACATGTGCTGGGCTAGAATGTGAAGACATCACAAGTGTGGGTTGAACACACACAGTCAAACTTGGTGCCAAAGCCAGCATTGCGAAACCTGTACACACAAATGTAGGGCAGGAGGGGGTATAAACCCTGGCCACGTGCAGGTTGGCCTCTTTCTACATCAGCTTTTAGCAAATAGAAGGGTTTTTGAGATATAAAACATAGCTGTGATTTAGTGATCCCAAATCCTACAGGAACAGTGATGAAGGGGCCAACCAGAAAGGCCAGAGCTGTTCCAGGCACTCCTGCAGCTCGAGGGATGGTAAATCACTGCCAAAACATCTCTGGTGGCTTTTGCATGGTCTGAATTGGGTCAGACTCCAGCGGGGCTGGGAAAAGTTTCACCAACCTTGTGCCAAAGTCCCAAGGATCAGTGTGGTGTGTGGGGGCTGAGGCAGGACAACGAGGACCACCCTGGGAGGAAGCGCTCCCCGACTCTCAATGGAAGAATTGGGGCTGCACTGCAATAATGCTTCATATCTTCACCAAAATGAGACAACTCTGACAAGAGCATGAGGAAATGGGCATTACCCACACAAAAAACCGCTGAGAATATGGCCTGTAGCGCCAGCCAAGGTGAAGGAAACAAATTTGTACAGAATAGGGAAATTTCTGCTGTTAAAACACATTTTTCACAAAGGAAAGACAGAATGAGCAGTGATTTTTGCTCCTTTCCTTTTGCCAGTCTTTCTATTTAAACCAGATTTTTTTTATATCACTCCCATAAGGAATTCTTTATTTTTAATTAATCTTAAAATATTTGGCAAATTATGGGCTATTTGAAGGTGGAAAATCAAAAATACATATCTGGGCAAATCTCAGAATGATAGCAGCTTCCTAAAGAAGAAACATCTAAGCACAGGAAGTGCTCCAGAAAATTAATCCACCCAAAATTTTGGTGAAATAATGTTCTGAAGAAGGAAAGAGTTGGTTTCAAGAAAGCATGACCTTATTTGATAATATTCCAATTTTCACTTTTGGAATTGTTCAGAAGGTGAAAAACTGCTCTGAGTCCATTAAAATAAATATTGCATCTCTTCCTGTTCGTGTTTATAGAGGGCAAAGCTGTCATCATTTAGCAGGGAAAATACAGATGAGTCTTAGGAGAGATATAAACAATCTTAAAAAATCCAGTATAAATGTAAAAAATACCTAAAATGAGATTGTTTCTTGATTCTAACAAATTTAAAAATATTTCTGAAGCTACAAGGAAATTGTGATTTTGAGTTCCCTCAGGGGACTGAACTCAGCTGGACAGCAATAGATTTCCATGCATGGCCATTTCAGGTCTTTTTTGAAGTTATTTTTACAAACTGTAGAAAAGGACACTTACCCAAGACAAACAAGCTAATTTCAAAGCAGCTACTTCCCGAGAGAGCTGGTTAGTCATTAACAGCTAAACAAATAACACAATACCGAGCTCAATAAAGTTCAGAAAAAAACTCAACCTGTCAGTTCCACTGCGTGAATCAACAGAGAGCCCAAACAGGCGTTGGTGGTTCGTTTGCAAAATTATATTGAATTTTGAGGAAATTTGTGCCGCTTCAAAAAGTGAAAAATATCTTGTTGTTCAACGGGAAGTGACAAAGCGAAACATCTGTGTTAAATAATATTTCTGGAGTAGGATGGGAGATGGAAACCTTTCTGCAAGAATAAGGAATAAGATCCAGTCTCCCTGGAGCTGGCAAAAACTATATATATTGAAAATCCTTGATTTGGGCACAGCCAGAGCTTTACAGAAGTCAACTTTAAATTCAAATTTCTTTAGGCCTTTTAACTTTACTTGTCTCCTGACCTCCCTCCATGCCCCACAATAATAACTCTAATCATTTTATATTGTAGGTGATAGCCCTCCTGAAACTCTGATTTCTTTTGATGAGCCAGTTAATGAGCAAATGTGAAAATCCCATCTTAATTTCACTAAGCTCCTTAACAAATTAAAAGAAAAGGCTGCCAAAACTCTCCAAAGGGATCGCTAATGTTGGAATTTCATTCAGTTGCATGACTGATTTCATGCAATATGACCAAAATGCCCTTTATTTTTACACAGTGAGCAGCTGATTTCACAGAATGGAGTTCACTTTGTGTCAGAGTACTTTTGACTGCAAAAAAATTAAATACCACACAAAACGTCTTATTCCTGTGAATGAAGCGGAAGTCTCGGCGTATAAACACTCCTGCCTCCCAGCCAAGTCCTTTTATGCCCTAAAAACTGTTGGACCGTCTTGGCAGCCAGAAAAAAAATATAAGGCTAGTAAGGATTTGGATATTGCTTCTCAATCCAAGTCTCTAGGACCAACTTAAACGGGATACTTGGTCACGGACAAATGTCATTTGGGACGACGTGTTTTCCCGAGGATTAAGTATCAACCGAAGTAATATACGGGAATGAAACACGCATCTTAACGAGAAATATTGGTAATAACTTCTCTCATAAGCAATACAGGAGGACTAACCCAGAGGATGCCATGAAGACTTCTACCAACATCTGCAAAACCTGGTGGGCTCTTCAGGGCATGACGCTCAGCCCACCAACGAAAAGAATAACCCAAAATGGGACCAGCAAGTGAAGGGGTCACATTTCAGCCCAAACATAACCGCGGATGCAACAGAGGTTGACAGGTCAGCTGCTTAAATATTACCCCTTCCACCCTTTGCCCCACACCTCCCACCAGCCTTTCCTCGGTGTCCAGCTTTAAAACAAAGATAGCAGAGTTTATTTGAGAGGAAACGAATAAAAATCTCACCGGTGTTATTGGGGAGCACGCGGAGGTTGTCGAATTCCAGCATGGTATAAGAGGAGTCCAAGGAGTCGACATAATCTGGCATATCCATGTCCATGATGGACTGACAAAGCTTCATTATTACTTGACAACAGCGAGGGAAGCGGCAGAAACAGTCCTGCTGTCAATCACGGCCAAGGTTTCCTCTGCAAAGAGAGACACCCCGGTCCTTGCGATGACAAATCATTACCCAGCTCTGCCCGCAGTCCCCTCCCTGTGCCAGGACAGAAGGGATGAGGCCGATCCCTCTGGTGCAGTCCCCTCCCTTCCCAGGGTGCATCTCGCTCTCTCGCTCCTGATAAGGTGATGTAGATAAGGCCTAGACTCAAACGCCTTGGATTGCATCTTCAGGTCAATATAGCCGGATTTATAGCTGCTCCTGCACAAACATTTTGAGAAGGGCTGAGGAGAGGCCATAGCACACATGTGTCACTCTCCCAGGGCAGAGCAGTGGTCACGTCCAATCACCAATTGTAACCTTGCTTGCCTACCAGCCCTTGGGGAAAGAGCAAAGGGTGTCACTTGAGGCTCATGAGGACAATAAATCCATGTCCCACTGCATGAAGATTGTCAAGACAGGTCAGCATTGAGAACCTGAGTCATTTCTGTGAGACATCACAGTGCGCACACCGGGTCACACCTTGAGTTGCTGCTGGAAAAGGAAAATGAGGCTTCATTCCAGCTGTCCACATGGTTTCACCCTGCTCCATAGTCAGAGGCGAGGTGGAGGAGGTGACTTCCACCCACCACCCTCCATCCCTCTCACCTGTGTCTTCCTCCCGACTCCAGGCAGCCCCAGTGTCCCAGAGCTCCTGCTGGGGAAGAGCTGGACTGTGGTTGAGAGTTGTCATCATGGAATGTTTCAGGCGATGGCAAATGATGAAAATGGAAAAGGCTGGGAGGAACTGGGCAGACTCCCTCGCAGATGTGTGGTGTTGCATTTCACGCTGACCCGTGCCTGGCTTTTCTGGGAAAGGTCCGTATTACAGAAATTCAATTCCAGTTTTTCCCCCTCAGGCCTGTGGTGTTTGGTCTGGGGTTTTTTTAATTTACTGAATTTTACACGAACGAGCTTTTTTGATTTACACGAAAGTTCTTTCCTTGTTAAGACTCATGAGCTGTGCTTCAAAAGACTGGAAATAAAACTCAGCCATGCAAAGCCGTACAGCTTGGAGTGATTGGTTTATTCCCACTTTGATCTTCCAGATGCCCTTCCTGACATTACAGTCCCCTCTCCAGTGACGTTGTTTTGTGTCAGAGGGTCTTTCCTCTCCATGAGCTGTTCTGAGAGATCCAGGTCAACATCCTGTTGAATCTGGAGGAAAAGAAGAGTCTTGAGAAACAGGGAGATGTGTTGCCAGAAAAGGAGCCTTGGCCAAAAGGATGGGACTGCCAGACTGCCTGAACTCTCGCTGAACCGAGGAGCAGGCTGGCCCCATGGATCCCAGCAATCTCCAAATAGCAAGAAATATTCCAAAATCTGAGTTTTTAAGTGCCTTCATTATACTAATTTGATTTAATCCCCGTTTCACTTTTTTTTTTAAATTTTTTTCCACCTCCTGAGGTTTTACAGTGGACATTGTAAGGGCTTAACTCTAGATAGGCTTTTCCTCTATAAAGAGTGGGTGTAGGAACTTTTAGCTTTACTTTCTTATCGTTTCTGGGGAATAAAATAATTCCATGTGCCATATTTTCCTTTTCCTTCTTTCCCTTTTTAAGAGCACGTTGTAACCAGTGGTGCACAAATGACTCCTTGCTTAGATAAGACATTATGTTTTTATCCTTGGACTGTGCCCCAGGCTCCCAGTAATGCCAGCATCAGCTAAGTTGGGATCTGATTACTTGTTCTTGCCTCTTACTCAATGTCAGGCTTGATTATGCCCATTAATCTGGCCTTTTTTTTTTTTTTTTAACTGAGCTGTGGGCACAATCCTGCCTGATTCTCAGCACTCTGCTACTGTTACAGCAAAAGGTTTTCACATTTCTACAATTCCAGGAGGGTTTTTTAAATGGATTTCTCACCATTAAAATAGCCATTTTGGTATTTACCAACCTTTTGGGCAGCTGAGGCTCAGAGAAGAGAAATCTGGGCTCCTGCCCTGATCTTGTTGGCTTTAGAGATCTCTCAGTGTTTTCCATCCCTCAGTACGGTGTGAGGGTTGAGGATCATTTCCAAAGAAAGCTGTGGGATGAGGATTGTGCTTGGACAATTTTCATTCTGGGAATGACAAAAGGTTATAGAGCAAATTTCACAGTTCAGGACCAGATTTCAGCACCACATCCACACTGACAATCAGGACTGACTTGGTGTGGAAGGTGGGGTTGGAGGGACAGTACGTGGCATTTTTTCCAAACAGATGTCAACGCCCTGTTCCAAACCACTCCTGAAGATGGACAAAACCTTGCTGAGGTTTGAACAATTTCTTCTTTTTCCTCTCCCTGCTTTCTTACATCACTTTCTGAGTCACAGCTGCAATTCAACCGGGACCTACTCAAGGCTGGGGCTGAGTTTTATCGACATCAGGAGAAATCAAGCTCACTCGGAGGTGGCCTCACATCTCCTGAGCACTGCTCATGTCACAGGGAAGTGACAATGGCCCAGCCAATCTCGAGCTGGTTTCTTATTACCTTACCATGATCCAGCCTGACAGAGCAGTCAGGGAGATGGGAAGAGAACTCAAATCCTTCCCAGACTGTGACCACAGAAAGGATGGATTTGAGTAGAGATTTGTGAGGTTGACCAACACTTTCTGCTGAGACACTTCCCAGAGTGTCCCTCCTTTCCCTGGGTGCTCAGGCACTCACCTGCACAGGCATCCCAGCTGGATAACCAAAGGCAAAACTGGCTGGAATAACACAATCTTCCCAGTTTGGAAATGGATGTCAATACTCCTCCATACGGACATAATCCTCTTTTCAATGTGTTTTCCATTTATTCCTGTTTTGACTCTGAGGCTGGATATAGCTGGAGGGTGCAGGGGAAAGGGGAGAGAAGAGAAAAAAGCAGAGTTAAGTTTAATAAAAATAATATGAGTGTTCAAAGTTCGTGCTCTGGGAATGAATCAATGTGGATTCTCCTATGTGAGGGCACAGGGCAGGCTCTGAAGAACACATGGTCCCAATAAGACAACACACTTATTCCTAGAAATAAAATTCAGGTGCTTTCGGGAACGCTTGTTAGACAAGATGAAGTGCAACAAAGATAAGGACGCTTTGATTGATTAAGAGAGAACACAAAGTACTGCGGGCAGGGCGTCAGAAATAACATTTCTTTGGCGAGGTAAGTGCTGGGAGAAGATGTTTACAAGCCATGGAAGCTGCACATCCATCTCTGGAGGCTGATTTTAAAGGAAAGTAACTCAATGCTGCATGTGGGGAGAGGTGTCTGAGAGACTAAAACTTAATGAAGGACTTGTTGCTATGCAAAATGGTGAGGCAGAAGTCACTAAATGTATTTTTGGAACACAAATTTTCTTCTTTTATTCATAGAAAGCCATTTAAAATCTCCTACCACTGTTTTGAAATTTTCTCTGACTGAAATGCAGCACTAATTATACTTTTTTTGTGAACTTGCAAGGTTCAGGAAAAGCATTTTTATGCAGTGAGCATAAATCCATCAATGATCAGGTGGTTCTCAGAAGCAACAGTAGCCCTAATATTACCTACCTGGACAGGTGGTGTCTGGATAAAAACAATAATTTAAAGACAGAAGGCAGCAAGGCCCTTTTCCTGGGTAATGTATAATTAGAAACAGTGTGCTTCTGAGATTATAAGCAGTGTGAAATCATATAATTAGCATGTAATTACCATGGAAGACATTTCAAAGTTATCTAGACCAGATGTTATTAAATCAGTTCCCTCCTTTCCTGGGTCAAGTTTGATACTTGTGATACAGTAAACAGCAAAATATCTCTACATTTTCAGGTATTTCTTACTGCAATGAACATTACATTTCCACATGTTGTGACTTCCACTGTGAGGGGCTCCTTGTTCTTCCCAGCTGTTATCTCCCAAAAAGATTTTGTCTGTGTAGTGATTAGTCATTAAAAAAAAATCATTTAAGACATTTCTCAAGTCCTGTGATGGACAGTGACCTGATGGACATGGGAGAGCATCACCTATCATACAGGAGGATGGAGAGCAGCAAAGCAAAATATCAGGACCTCCACCTCCTTTCTCTCCAGACAAACTTATTTTAATTTACTGCTGCCAAACATATTCATTTATCATTTACTCATTTTCTTTAGAACAATGAGGTTCGCTCTTCCATAACAACCCTTTGGAGTAAATAGAAACTTAAGCTGCAATCACTATGCTGGAAAAAATTCCTTTACGACAATTTAAGGGAACAAAAAAAAATCTAAACCACAATACCACCCCCCCAAAAAAAAAGCACACAACAACAAAATATCAAACTCAAAGCAAATTAAAAAACCCTTAAAAAACTCTTTCCACCAGGTTGGAATGCTGTATTCTGGTCTTTACAAACCGTCAAGTACAAATTACCCAGAGACCCAATGCCAGCAGTGACTCCAGGTTGGCTAACTCATGAAATTCCCAGTTATTTCACTGAATGTTCAGCACAGATGAAACCTGACTTGGATTTGGGGAATAAATCTAAGATGTTTTACATTTTTCTGATGACCAGAGGTCAGGCTGATGACTTGTTCTTTCTGAGTTCACTTAACTTTTGTTCTTGGCTCTGGAGCACTTGGCCAAGGCCGGAATTTCAGAAGCACAAAGGGCTCCTTTTGATTTCTAAATGCGAAGCAGCCTGAATTTCAGATCTGTTGAGAAACAGGAGCTCCCGCTGGGAACAACAACTGGATTTGCAAAGATGGAGCAACAGGTCACTGGTGATTTAGAAATAAATCCCCTTTTTCGGACACCTGAGTGAAATCTGATTAAAACCTCATTTCCCCTACGTGGGGTCCAAGGCCTTTTATAAACCTGTCCCTGCCTGGCAAACGCTTCATAGCCAACACCTGATGCCTCCATGCACCAGTTGGAATTTCTCTTCTTTGTTTTCCATAAGCAGAAGTAAATTCTTAGAACTAAGAAATGCCTGCAATATTTTTGAAAAAAAAACAACATATTTTTCCTCACATCAACAAAGACCTCTTGTCTATTTTCCTTTCAAGGACTTCTTGTCTCTTTTCTTTTCTGGAAAGAGATCAGCTGATCAACACTTGAAATAATTATGGAAAAACAGGAACAAGCTTCATTTAATACATTTTTGTGGAAAAAAAATTTTTGGTTTCATTTGTAATTGAACTTTGAAGGTCACCAAAGGGAAGGAAATGAAAATAATTAATAATGAACAAAATTAAAAGTATTGAAAAGACAGAAACAAAACATTTTGGTTCTTATTTTTGTTTGCAAATGTTAGGTATGGTACCAGTTTCTGACTCAAATTTGGGACCCTTGGCAAGCTTCTGAGACTAAAAGGAAAGTTATGTCCCAGGAAGCAAAACTGACAAATTTGTGGGAGCAACACATTTTATCTGAAAATATAAGAATTCAGTAGAGATCATATCTGGCACCATCAGCTTGTGAAAACATCAACACGTTTGTGAAACTCCACCTCACTCATCAAAATTAAGATGGGACTTATTTCAATGAACTTATATTGTGTTTCACAGGTGAGATGTTCGCAGTGTTTCACTCTCCGGCAGGGAAATGTTCTTTTTCCAGTTATTTCCTACAAAGATGGCAAGTTTTTCCTAGGCTGGGCTTACATGTGATAATCCAAACTCAAATAATTGCAAGAGTTTGGGCTGAGCTCTGCTCTGTCTCAGAGCAATCCAGCCCAAATTCCTCCAAACTGTTGATATCCAACACTGCATAGAAACTGGAAAACAGCTTTGGAATATGCTGTCCAGAGAACCAAAACATGGGGAAAAAATCATAAAATAATCAAATTTCCATTTCTCCCCTCATTTTCCCCTCACTGCCCTTGGGATGAGTTGTTCCCATGTGTTCATCCAGATTTTGTCAGTCAGAGAACTACGAGGTTGCATCAGAGCCCCTTCTCCGACCACCATCACTCCGTTCTCCTAATTTTCACCATCCCAAACTAAGATTTCACATATGGATTGGAAAATCAGCATCTCTGCAACCACTGAAGAAAAATTGGCATGT